>JAGGAV010000223.1:0-23237 GCA_017657295.1 Termitomyces sp. DKA64
AAAAGTATTTGTCACCAGAAGATGGGAGGACAAAGATGAAAGGCAGGCTTGGAACAAAGAAAACAAACCAGAGGGTCTGATATGAATAGTCCCCTGACAGTGCAGGCCATCCTCAAACATGAGGCACATTTGAAGGCCATCTGGGTAAGCTGCCTGCTCAACCAATGCCCAGAAGGAATTGATGTACTCATTCAATGTCTTCCTTCCCTGCCCATACTGCTCCCTGTTGTGCAGTGCTAAGATGGCAGATTTGGCAGGATCAATTGGGAAGAACTCTGCCTGGAAGTCCTTTTCAAAGGCAGCTCAGTCTGAAAAGCTTCTGACACCTCTGGGGCATTTAAACATCCATAGCATGTAGGTGGAGGCCCATCTGGTCTTCATGTACAACAGTACCCAGGCTATCTTCAATGCATTGGAGTCAAAAGTGTCTTTGCTGAGGTGATGTAGGTGAGACAGGACTAGAAGAAACACTCTCTGCTGGAGCAGTCACCATTGTATGCATCTGGGAGCACAGGATGTGGGATCCATGCCAAGAGGTTTACTGGAGCTACTGGGGGGACTACCAGGGCTGTTGGGGATGATTCTGCTGCCAAGGGTGGCACAGCAATAGGGATAGATGCTTTAGCAGTGCCTGGAGGGATTGGGAAATGTGGTTGGTGGTCTGGCAAAAGGTGGACAGTTTGGTCATGTGGTGGGTGAGGGAAGATTGAGTCAATTGCACCTGGTTCTCTAGGTGTAGCAAGCAAGTCCAGGCCTCATCTTGAGGGGCCAGAGCATCCAGGGGACTGTCTGAGTTGGCAAGCTGTGACATAGAGTTCTGCCAGTGTTTAAGCCTGGTAGGAAAGCAACAAATAGGGGCTTGGAGACTCTTTGCAGGCTATGAGGGGCTTCCAGACCAGAGTTAGAGACTTGTTCTGCTGTAAGGGTGACCTTCAGGAGCTATGGCTCAATCATGTGGCTAGCAGAGGGGAATTCAAAGTATATTAGGAAAGGTATTCAATGATACAATAGTAACTAATTACCTAGCAGATGGGAATCCAAAGAGAACAAGTCTAAGGATCCCTGCTGCTTAGTGTGGTGCATCAGCAGGTGGTGGAGGTATGAGAACAACTGAACAGATAACTGGAGCTAACCCTAACCCTTTGGAAATGCTTAAAGAGGAAATATGAAAAGTTTCAGAGGTTTTCCAAAGAGGAGAATAACTCCTGGAGATCTTCAGGAATCTGGAGGGGGCCCCAGGAGTGTAGGCCAAGCCTCAGGGAAGGAGATTGGGTCAAGGAGAGTTGTCATGGGTCAGAATAGAAAGTTCAGAAATGGAAGTCCCCTGACAGTTCCAATGCCCATTGACAAAAACAAATGGTAAGTATCATAGTCTATTAGGAATAAAATACTACTATCTACTATTAATCCTTACTATGTAGCCTGTTTACAATATGTTGCCTTTCTCATTCTTTGTGTTTGTTTTCATTCATTACAGTATTTATTTATTGAGTGCCTCAGTTTCCTGTCAGGTTCTGCTGACCATGGGGGCTCAGCTACACTGGGCAAGTCCTTACTAGGTGGATACAACATCTACACATGTAATTCCATGCTCTGGCAAGTTCTAGACAAGGGGGACTGAGGTTATGGGGTCAGGAAGTGGTCCAGATGAGTCTGGGGTGCTCTGGCAAAGTATACAGAGAGGCACAAGTAATGGGTGAGCATTAGTGAGCATGGTATGGAGCTCTGGAGAAGGTGATCAAGGAACTAGGGTTGTCTTGTTGTAACTTGGAGCTAGATCTGAGCAGATAGGCAGGAGTATGGGGGAGGATTCAGGCACATGGTGATGGAGATAGGGTCATAAATGGGAGTGATAGGGTTGAGCATAATAGAAAGAGTTGAGGCAAGGCAAGTTAGAAACTTAGAAGAAGGCAAGACAAGATGAGACAAGAGACTTTGAGAAAATAAGATGAGATGAGGCAAGAGACTGAGAAGAGATGAGATGGGAAAGAATGCAGTTAAGATTGAAATTGATACAAGATGAAACAACAAGATGGAAAGAAACTAGAGACATGGAGTAGGGCCAGTAAGTAGGTAATATCAAGATTACTTCAACCAATATTACTTTATGACTTAAATACTGGCAAGGGAACCTCTTCCAGGAACACAGGTCTAAAGCTGGGGCTGTGTGGGTCTGGCAGGTCTCAGTTATGACCATCTAGATGTGGGAAGTGTCCTGAGACCAACAGGTGAGTGTTGGCAGTGGTTGGTATGTATCTGTAATGCAGATTGGAGAAGGCAGAGGAAGTGTCAGAGCTATCCAAACATTTGGGGAAGGTTGGGGAGGTTGTGGAGCCTAGTAGGAGAAGCATTGGAGATCACTGGAGAAGCATCAGAGTTTGCTAGAGTGGGTGCTGAGGGTGGAGGAGGGTCATAGAGGTTACTGGTAGGAAAGGGTGTGTTACAGGGCTTGCTGGACTTGGCTGGGTGAGGTCTAGGGGTTGGTTGGAGAAGGTAGGGTTCCAGGAATGGAGTTGTGACACTTCCATTAATATAGTGCAAGCTGTGTCCTCTGATGTTGGACAAACTGTTCCAGCCATGATTCTTGTAGCTTTAGCTTGGGTTGATGTTGAAGAAATAGTGAGTGAGCTTCTTGAGCTGCAATGAGGCTGAGCTTTTGGCCTTTGAAATGTCATTTCTTTTTTTTTTTTTTTCATAGATCTTGACATGAAAACAACATAGGTTAATGGAATGTAAGAAAAGATCATAGGAGCCTTGAAGTTATCTTACCAGAGGTGAACATGTCAACACCTTTTTTTTTCAAGGGTGCAACATGTTTTGTGGATGGATTATATCAACTAATAGATGTGTTTTGGTGCTGTAAGATTATGGCTCAAATTCAAAATCAACCCAGCCACAAATCACTTCAGTTTTTGTGGGTCACCCATATGAACAACTTTAGGAGTTGTTCAAGAAACATTCTGTATATCTCCTCTCCATATTTCAACATGATGTGCAGCCACAGCTTGTGATGTGACAGAATGTGATTTTTTTGAACAGTTCCTACAAAGAAGATTTGTAGTATAGAAATTGTCTATAAATGGATGCTATCAGTCAAGAAATCAATGACTGGCTTTGATCAATGGTCATAGAGGGGAGCCAAATAAAGTCAAGCAAAGGGACTTTAGCTGGAATTACTGCATCCCATGAATACATCAACAAAGAAGATGTCAAATGCCAAATACTGGAGGTGCATGTACCATCTTGAAGTTTCTACAAAGAAAGTTGAAACATGTTCTGCAGTGTGAAACTATTTTCACTAACAAGTCATCTATGTGTTCCTGAATTGTTGAGCAGCTCTTGGGCAACAGTACATCCTAGCACCCACTGTTGGAACTGTATATTTTAGCAGCAAGTCTAATGGTGTGGCCAACACCTAAACAGTGGTAAGTACAAGTCCTCAGAACACATGAGCAGAACTGTATTGTAGTACCTAAACAGATATATAGTAAGTACAAGTCTAGGTATATGTATGTTTGTATGATTTGTATTGTATGTTTGTGAGTGATGCACCCTCAGAACATGTAAACAGAACTGAGAGTGCAATACCTATTGATGAGTACATAAGTAAGTTTTACACAAAGCAAGTAGGTGACCACAATGGCTCTCATGTTGTGTTCATGGATACTCCTTTACATCATCACACTTGTCACAATCTAACACTCACTCCTCTGAATAAGGACAAAGATCTAGATGACAAACACATTCCATTTGGCAAACAAATACCAATGGAGTTCTTGAAAGCATGATGCAGCACAGCTACCCATGAATTGAAGACAATGTAGTTTAGTATTTGGAGGGCAAGATGAATCTGAATGGGAAAGAAATGTACATCTGTTACAATATACAGCTGGTTAAACACTGAAAACCCCATCCTTTTCCCAAGATATGGAGAAATTGGTCCATAAGCATTCAAAGTTGGCAGTCCAGCTTTCTTTTGTTGTAATACTCTTCCAACCAAACCAGTTCAAGATGATATTTGTGATGAGATCCCTTACGCTGTTAAACAACTCTTTTGAAAAGGCAAGCTGAGTGGATGCACACTTAAAAGGCATAACAACTTTATACATGAGTAGAAGAATATTAACAAGAACATCATGGATGGGTCAGTGAAGAAAATCAAGTAAGGTGAAAGGTCAGAGAGCCTGTAAAGACTAACATAGAGAATGAATGCACCAGTAAACAGTGAGTGGTAGAGAGATCTGATAGCAAAGTGCAAGTAGATTAAGGGTCACTAATAATATTTTGAACATATAACACAGGCATAGAATGCATAGAATACAAATCATATAGCAGCACATTTTATAGAATGATTTCAATAAAACATGTGTACATGATGGGTTATTTAATTGGTGCACCAACAATTTCTGCCTGAGAAGAACCCAAAGAGAGAATGATGGAATAATGAAAATAAACCACTCAAATAAATCTCAGAATTATAGTCTGAAATTCAGACATAGCATTGCATGAAATGGATGAAACAAAACTCCCTCAATCTGCCTCTTTACTGCTTCTTGAGCACTGTGAGTAATGTCCTTGCTGTTAATGATGACTGATAGAATGTCATCAATAAATTTGAGAGCCTGCTCTTGAGCCCTCTGGGCCTGGTCCTCAGGTTCAAGATGTTGGGATAAAGAGGACATATGTGAGCAGATGATGCATTGTGATGTCCATCATTTGGTGGTTTTTTGTGAGGAAGGCAATAAAGGTTCAGGAGACCAAGATCTAGCAAAAAACAAAGGATCTGAGTTAACATCTCTATCTGCTGATAGAAGGAAAGTATTTCAACATTTGCCTTCTGATTACACATGTAGTACAACTTCAGTGAAAACCTGCACTAGTTTACCTTCACCCTTCAGAGCAGGGTTTCAAAAGACTGGAATTTAATTATCAACATATATCTTGATTTTGAAGATCAGACTTATTTCAGCTTCACCCTTTTTGATTGTCATGGAGAACTATGATGCAGCCAATGACTTATGGTCACATCTCCTCACCATCTCTTGCATGGGCCCTTACTTTTCCTATGTCCATTGCACCACCTGATACAAGAAATATCTTCTTTGATATATGAAGAGAAAAGCACTTAGCCAATGAACATGTATGAGTATCCTATTACCCACTTCTCCTTTCTTGAGGTTATAAATTGTGTCCTTGATATGCTTCAAGTTGGCAACTCTCTTGAAAAAATACAAATGTCTTGGCAGCAGAACTATTGAGCCATGAGGATGCACTTATGCCAGTAGTAAGCCTGGTCCTGGAGAGTTTGTATCATATTCACTCCAATTGTTAGAAAAGGGCAGAAATAATGGACACAGTACATTTTCCTAGCAACTGCCATGTCATGCTGAAGAAGATACAAGCTTTGTTGGAAGAACTCCAAATTGCACAATTTCTTTCTTCTAAAAGCCTTGCTTCTGACCTGAGAAACCATGCAATGCCCATTTTGAACACTATATATGGTCCAAATGACAAGGATGTGGCATTCATCATTATGCCTATTCTGCTTGAGATGCAGACTTCCTAACAGTGGACCCCCAGGTGGCTGGAGACTGGCCATGGACACATTTCCCTCTCAGCACAGAGGCAGAAATAATAATAATTATTACTACAATGCCAGACCCCTGCCCCAAACTCAGAACCCACAGGACAATACTCATGATGCATTGGCTCAGGAAGGCAAACTCAACATTCAGAAACTGGAACCTTTCAATGGCTGAGACCCTCAGAAATGGTGGACCTTCCTCACACAATGTCTTACAATGTTTCAAGCTAAGCCCATCACCTTCCAGATTGAGAGCTCACAAGTGGCCTTCATCACCTCCTACTCACAGGGCATTGTCTTCAACCATTATATGTGCTGCTCCAGTTTAACCCCAGTAATCTGGTACTTTCCAACTGGCCTGCCTTCATCCAGGAATTCTGCAGTAAGTTCAGAGTATTTGACATTGTAGCAGAGGTGGAAGAAAACTTGTATAACCTCCAGATGTGCAATAACAAATAGTTCATGACTTTCATTATCTGGTTTGAGTGGAAAGCCTATGAGACTGGCTGAAACTACAATGCCCTCCAGTTTGCCCTTTGCTATGCCCTCCTGTAACAGATCAAGGACATCCTTTGCCTTGCACCCATGCAACCCACATACAATAGATTACAAAGCACTCATCACTCAGATTGATCAGCACTATTGGGAGGACCAGAGCAAGAACCAGGGCCTGCAGAACAACTGGAACCCCTCTAGCAACCTTGGTTGGCAATCCAGAATGATCAACAACAACTGGACTACTGCCCCCACAACACCTGCTAACCCTGCACCCTGCCTTTCTCCTGGATGAGTCCTGACCAGTGCCAATCAACCCCCCAGACCTCACCCCACCACTCAGCTCAATACTGCTGACCTCTACAAAGCCCTGGACCCTCTGGATCCTGCCCCTGACAATTCCCTAGATCTGGACAATATCTTGGACCCTGTGGATGATCAAGAGGCCTTGTGCACCAACTGGATCAGGAACAGGCCCTAGATTGGCATTCTGGCAAGACACAAGAATAATGATGGAAGGAAGGGGCATGCATTATGTGTGGTGAGCAGGGCCATTTCATCAATGATTGCCCTAAACACCAGGTTATGAGATATGCTGTCTGGACCATCAATGGGGAAGACTGCAACTATCAGTTTACAGAAAATGACCTAGCAGTTTAGGTCACAAAGATGCATTAAATCATGAAACAAACCCTGATGTCTTCTCCACCTCAGCTACTTTCTTCTGTGCAATGACAATCACTCTGGACACTCCCTTGGCACATCTCCCTTCACATTCCACCCACAACCTCCTCCTCTGCACCACCCTCCCCTTCTCCCCTAACTCCATACCCACTTTGATCAATAGTGGTGCAACCAACAACTTCATCAATGAATCCTTGGCAGCACTTGCTCCACAACCCCCCTGGCAACTCTTCCTTCCAATCCCCTTGCAGCTCTTTGATGGCAGCCCCACTTTTGCTGGTGACATCACTCATTGCATGGAAACAAAGATCACTTTTGCCAATGAGCAGCAGCAAGACTTCCAGTTACTAGTCATGAAGTTGCATGCCTCCACCCCCCTCATCCTTGGATTTTCCTGGCTCCAAATGACTAACCTCCACATTGACTGGTCAAGTCTCACCTTCTGCCTTGATCAGAATAGCTCACCCAACCTGAAACCCATTCCCTTCAATGTTCCTCCCCACCCTGACATCTCAGAAGTCACCTCCAATGTTCCCCACACCCCCCCACAGCTCTGCTCAAGATCCACACAATTATTTGTCATCAATGCCTGCCTTAGTAACTTTCCTGCTATCCTCCCTGCCTTTGTGGATAGTGGAGCCTCCAGCACCTTTGTCAGTGACCAGCTCAGCCTTCCATCTGCTTTTAAAACTACAGCTATTTGACAGAAGACCTGCCTCCACCAGAATGACCAAATTTCACTTCAGCTCCCTTACCCTCAACAACAGCTTGCAACACACCCCTCCTAGAGGTGACCCCAATCATGCTCAGAATACCCTGGTTATGTGATGTCAAGCCTGATGTTGACTGGAAGGACCTTACTATGCAGTTTCCCAGCCTCAAAGCCTATCTGGCCACCTCCATTCCCCTTCACCCTTACTCCCCCCACAATCCCAATGACTCCAATTCTGCTCACTACAGCACTGGAGCCTTTGGCACCTCCACCATGCCTAAGGATGACCAAGAAGAGGAGGAAGAAACACCCCCACCCCAAACTCCTTTAGGCACACACTGACAGCTTCCCCCCAACATCTCCTGCAACCAGTACAAAGGCCCAAACTACCCCACCCAACATCCTCAGACAACTCTGGACCCTGCCACCACTTTCCTGACATCCAACACCATTGATCCAGAAGGCCTTGACATCAGGATCATTGGCACTGTTTCTTTCCCACAGATCTTGTGGGACAGCACCCTTGCTTTCCAACTCTGGATCACCCCAACACTTCCAAAAGAACACCATGCCAGAACCACCTTGTCTGACACTCCAAAAACAGAGAAACAGATCTTATGCAAAGTAGTTCCTCCAGAGTATCATAAATTTGCTGATGTGTTTTCCAAAGGAAGTGCAAAGAAACTCCCTCCACACCAATCATACAATCACAAGATTAACCTTGAAGACAGCACTTGCCCCCCCTTTGGCAAGATCTATAACATGTTAGAAGTCAAACTCTGGGCCCTCAAGGACTACCTCAATGACATGCTTAGGAAGGGTTTTATCTGACCCTTGATCTCTGCTGCCAGAGCTCCAGTCCTTTTTGCCAAGAAGAAGGACAGCTCTCTCTATCTTTGTGTTGATTACTGTCAAGGGACTGCCCATACTGGACCCCCTAGTTTGTTTCCTTTGTTCCAAGCCCATCTTTGATTGCCATCCTCCCATCCTCTGGTGACAAATACTTTCAACCCATAGCTACCTTTTGGTTATATTTTCACGTGGTCACGTGCCGTGGGTCAAGAGATCGAGGCCATTTACGATGGATTTCCATTTTCGGTACAATCTCCGGAGTTATGGCAATTTCCGGAGTTTGCACCTTGGGGTTAGGGTTAGAATTTTCCTGAAGTGTCACACCTGGCCAGGGAGCTCCTTAGACTTGTTCTCTTTGGATCTCCCTCTGCCAGCTGAGTGGTTATGTCCATAGACCCTTGTACAGTACTAAATAGACTTTGGATCTCCCTCTGCCAGTTGTGTGACTCAGCCACAGCCTCCAGAGGTCACTCTTACACATCCCTGGCCCCAGCATGGACTTAGAAGCACAAACCAGCAGACCAGGAGCTGGTTGAGCAGGTTGCTGCAAGCCCTCAGCTAGGGGGGGACCCCCAGAAGGCCTGGCTACTGCAAGGGATAACTCTACAGGTAAAGTCAGTAGTCTGAAATCAGAACACTTGTGGTGGTGATACATGGCATCCACCCTGCACCAGTTCTGCTGCCAGTCATGCTTTGCCTGGCATTCTTCATATGCTGCCCAGACATTGACCATGTTTTTGTTGGAGGGAGGGAGGGTTGAGGATGATGACAAGGAGGTGGGAAAAGCAGAGGCAGACATTATGAGAAGTAAGTTGGGATAGGTCTTGACACCCTCTTTTATTTTCTCTGAATGAGGCTTCCTGATGGAAGACATCATGCTTCAACTTTGATTCCCATGATGTTATGAACCATCTCCAAAGACCCACTGGACCCTGGACCTTCCCTGACCTACCCTAGCAAGCCCAGGACATACTTTCTCCTCTTCTCCCACTTCCAACATCCACAACACCTTCCCAACCCCCAGTGCCCACCCCAGCAACTCCCAAGGCTTCTCTGGAAAACCCTGATGCTTCTCCAGCAGTCCCCAAGATCCCCTTAGACTCTAGATAAGTCCACCTGCCCTGGCATGCATCACAGTTACATATCAATACAAAACTGCCACTGACCAACCAGTCTTGGGATACCCCAAACAACTGCATCTGAGACCTGCCCACATGACCCGACCTCAGACCTGCAATCCCAGAGGAGTTCCCCCTGCCAGTATTTAAGCCATGGCATAGTAAGTAGCTAGGTAGTCTTGGTATTACCTGCATTCTCATGTTTGTTACATCTCTTGTACCTCCATCTCTCTGTTCTATCTTGTCTTGTTGAATCTGATCTCTTTCCCAATTGCATCTGTTTCTGTCTTATCAGTCTTGATCTTATCAAGTTTCCTTTTTCATCTCTTGTCTGTCTTCCAAAGTCTTGTCTCATCTTGTTCCCATCTCTCACCTCGTCTTGACTTCTGGGACCTCCTGTACTCATAGCTGGGACTCACTGAGTTTGTCATTAATACTCTGGAGCTCTATATTATGTGTGCCTCCCACTAGCCCAATCACTCCACCCTCCCCATAGATCCTACAGGAACATCCCAGACCTCCCTGGACCTCCACTCATTTCCTGCATTTACTTTTGGCCAGGAATGAAGAAGGATGTCATGCAATATATAAGGGCCTGTGAACCTTGTCTCTGGGCCAAGGTACCCTGCCATTGTCCCTGCAGACTATTGAAACCCCTCCCCATCAGCTGGCACCCCTGGTCTTTGATTTCAATGGATCACATTATCAAACTTCCTGACTCTGAAGGTTTTGATGCAATCCTCATCATCATCTGCTGCCTCACCAAGCAGGCCCTCTTTGTCCCCTGCCACACCACTGACAATGCTCCAGAGTTCACCAAACTATTTCTCAAACATATATTCTCCAAGCACAGACTCCCAGACAACATTGTCTCCAACTGTGGACCTCTGTTTGTATCCCATTTCTGGCAATCTTTATGCAAGGTGCTCAAAATCAAGACCAACCTGTTGACTGCATATCACCTGGAGACTGATGGACAAACAGAATGAGTAAACCAGACCTTGGAACAGTACCTCTGCCTCTATGTTAACTACTTGCAGAACAACCAGCATGCCAAACTATCCCTGGCCGAGTTTACTTATAACAATACTCTCCATTCTGCAACCAGAGTCTCTCTGTTTTTTGCCAACAAGGGCTACAACCCCCAGCTCACCCTGTCCCTCAAGGACATCCCCTTGCATGTTGCCCACAAAGTTGCCAAAGACCTCTGGTCCCTCCACCAGTTCCTCCAGAATGAGATCAACACCACCAATTGGGCATACTCCAAGCATGCCAACACTCAATGCAAAATGACCCCCAACTAGACCTCTAGCACCCTTGTCTGGCTTGACCAGCACAACCTCAAAACCTGGAGGCCCTCAGTGAAGCTTGACCATAAGCAACTTGACCCCTTTAAGATCCTCTAGAAGGTCTTGACCCATGCCTATAAGCTTGACCTGCTCCCAAGACTGAAGGGCCTCCATCCTGTTTTCTATGTGCAACTCCTCAAGAAGTACAACTCTGACCCCTTCCCTGGCCAGCATCCAGACCAACCCCCACCCATCAAGGTCAAAGATGAATACCACTACAAGGTCAATGACATCCTTGACTCTCACCTGGTCCATAGTCAGCTTTGGTACCTGATCTGTTGGAAGGGCTATGGATCTGAGGATGACACCTGGAAACTCCAAAAAAACCTCTCTGGGGCCCCTGCCAAACTCCAGGACTTCCACTGGCAACACCCAACCAAGCCCCAGCATCCCCAGGACTAGCATGCACAGATGGCATCTATGGGCCCAACCCCTGCCTCTGGATTCAGTAGGGATTCAACTCCCACCAGTATCAATTATGTCTTTCTTTCTTTCCCCCTTTCCCTTGCACAAACTAAAAAACAGTGCAAGAAAACAATTCTTAGGTACATATGCTAGTGATACAATATACAACAGAGTCCAAGACACAAGAAAGGGGTCCAAGACATCCTGCCAGCACTAAATCATGTCCTTTTCAATCACCCTCCTCCAAAACCCTTCCCTCCAGACCCTCTCCCACCAGGTCAACCTCCATCTGTGCCACTACCACTGCCAGGTTCTCCACATGACTTGGGAGGACCTCTCCCATATCCACCACCACCTCCCACCATGATCTGGGCTCCATGAAGTTTCTCCACCAGTGCCCCACCAGTAGCCTCCTCATGTGATCCACCTCCTGCCACAACTCTGGGGGTAGATCCTGGGGCATCTGCCCCAGCCCATCCTGGATCAATGCAAGGGTGGTGGAGGCCCCATCCAACAATATCCAGTGCTTCTGGACCCAGTCTGGAGTCAATAATGAGCAGAGTTAAAAAAAGGAGAACAGCACTTATGCATGATGCTGCCCCACCCCAATGCAGCCTCATTTGCCAACCACTCCTCCCACCTCCTCCCTGCCCCCATCTCTACTCAGTGCTCCCTCAATTCTAAGGCCCCCTGTTAATCCACTGCCTCTGCTGCCTGCACCTCCAACTATTCCAGCTGGTTCCAGAGTCCCCGCACCTCCATGGCCCTCACAGTAGCCTCCTTCACCACAGCCTTGTGATTGCATTGGGCTGCCTCCTGGTCCCACCATGCCATTTCCCTCTTCTCCCAGGCCCCCCAGAGCTCTTTCCCCCACACTGCCAGCTGACCCTCCAACTCGGCCACTTGCCATTGCAACACCTCAACTCCTGACTCTGGCCCTGGACCAGAACTTCCTGGCAGGTACACAACCAAGGCCCCTAAATCCAGCAAATACATGTGGGCCCCAGGAGGACCAGCCATTGCCACCTCACTCTGGGGCCTCTTGCTTAGTCCTGCCTCTGGTGGGGGGGATGCCCTGCACTTCCCCTTGTTCCTAAAAGACAGGGCCCCCTCCTTGCATCCCTCTCATGGCAGTTCTACCTTTCCCCAGGGTCATTCCTCTCCACTCTTTCCCCCAGAACACACAGGCTGTGATGCCCAGGATACCCAGCCCCTCTACCCCTCCCCCAACTGCTCCAAGACCCACTCCTGGTCCCACCCCTGCTCTGCTGTGATGCTCATCACCTGCCACTCCTGAGACATGGAACACTTCTCATGCTTCACATGACACAATAGGCACATAGAAGAATCCTGGCAAGACTCCATGGCAGGCTCCTTGAACTCACACTCCTCCCCATGATGAGCACAAGTCACACACTGGACAGTTGATCAGCTGGGGACATGCAAGCCATCAGCCAGAATGCCAACTTACTGGAGCTTCTGCCAGATACCACACCAGGGTGGGAGGCCTCTGGATCCTATCCACCACCTCCATGAACTGTGCCTCCATCACCTCCTCCTGCCTGATCCTCTGAGCCTCCAGCACCACCTGTACTTCACCCAGCTCCAACACTGATTTCAGAGGATGCCCTGATGAACCAGGAGCCAACCCAGAGGAGGGCTCAGGACCCCCTGAAAGAGAAGGGCCCCTAGAGGACCTGGCTATGACGAGAAACAGCTCTACAAGGAAGGGTCAGCAGGACCTGACACAATATCAGTTGGAACACTTACAGTGGTGATACATCATGTCCACTCAATGATGATCCTGCCTTTGGTCATACTCCACTCAACACTCCTCATAGGCCACCCAGACATTGATGGCATTCTCATTGGACAGGGGTGGGGTTGGAGATGAAGACAATGAAGTGGTAGGGGTAGCAGGGGGAGATATAAAGGAAATAACTATGATATGCTGGACATGTCAGGCCCTCTTTTATTTCTTTTCAGGGAGCTTCTAGTTGAAGAAGATACCACACTTTGACTTTGATTCCCACACCACTGCAAAACACTGGAAATACCTTCATGTCTCAAAGAGTCTCAATGCTGAAGGGAGGGTAATGTCATGAACTGTCTCTGAAGACCCGCTGGACCCTGGACCTTCCCTGACCCACCCCAGCAAGCCTAGGACATACTTTCCCCCCTTCCCCCTGCTCCCAACATCCACAACACCTTCCCAACCCCCAGTGCCCACCCTGACAACTCCCAAGGCTTCTCTGGAAAACCCCAATGCTTCTCCAGCAGTCCCCAAGATCCCCTTAGACTCCAGATAAGTCCACCCACCCCAGCACACATCATGGTTACATATCAATACAAAACCACCACCAACTAACCAGTCTTGGGATGCCCCAAACAACTGCACCTGAGACTCACCCACACAACCCAACCTCAGACCTGCAATCCTGGAGAAGTTCCCCCTGCTAGTATTTAAGCCATGGTGTAGTAAGTAGCTAGGTAGTCTTAATATTACCTATGTTCTCATGTTTGTTACATCTCTCATACCTCTGTCTCTCTGTTCCATCTCATCTTGTTGAATCTAATCTCTTTCCCAATTGCATCTGTTTCCATCTTATCAATCTCAATCTTATCAAGTTTCCTTTTTTGTTTCTCATCTGTCTTCCAAAGTCTTGTCTTGTCTTGTTTCCATCTCTTGCATTGTCTCAACTTCTGGGACCTCCTGTACTTGTAGCCAGGACTCACTGAGTTTGTCATTAATACTCCAGAGCTCCATATTGCATGTGCCTCCCACTAGCCCAATCACTCCACCCCCCCCCATAGATCCCACAGGAACACTCCAGACCTCCCCAGACCTCCACTATCTCCTTTTCCTACCCTGTTTCACTCTTCCAGAGCTCACTAGAGTTAGGGATCATAGGTTTAGACATCATGTCTACCTAGTAAGGGACTTGCCCAGTGTAGCTGAGCTCCTGGGTCAGTGGAACCTGCCACATGCCACCATCATTTGCCAAAGGTGACCCCACATCTCAAGGTCTCCAATCTATCTGTTTCCATCTTATCAGTCTCAATCTTATCAGTTTCCTTTCTCATCTCATCTCCATCTCCTATCTCTCTACTCTAAGTCTCATCTCATCTCATCTTTTCTTAAGTCTCTTGTCTCATCTTGACTCCCCTAGTTATGTTTGACTCTATTCCTCTTACCTTCTGCTCCTATATTCACTTCCATATCTCCAAAACATCCCCATGCCCTCAACTTGGATCTAGCCCCAAATTACCTCCAGCTCTGAATACATCCACTCCAGAGCTCTGTACTGTACTTGCTAACCCTCATCTGCTACTCACATACCTCTGTATAGCTTATTGCAGTATCCCAGACCTGTCCAGACCTCATTTCCTCACCCCATACTCACAGTTCACTCATCTGAGCCCACCAGAACATGGGATTGTATATGTAGACATTGTGTCTGACTAGTAAGGACTTGACCAGTACAGCTGAGCCTGTATGGTCAGCAGAACCTGACAGGCACAACTTGTCTTATAATCATCAGTAGTTTCATGTGTGTGAGTAGGAGTATGATGGTCTTGAGTATTTTTCTCAAATAGGCAATGCTATGACACAGAGAAACCCTGCAGACAGGGCTTCCTTATCAAATATGCTGGCTATAATCAACCATCTCAGACCAAAGCAACTGGAACACTGTGTTTAGTTGAAGGGTAACCCATGGTTTTTGTGAATCATGATTTGATTTTTTGAGTATGATTGGTGTATATGACAATGAATATGAAGTATGTTTCATACTATGAACTTATGACAGTGTGATTCTTAGCCTTTGTCCTGTCCTTTGTCATTACTATAGTCATGTGAGACAGCTGTCCTGACATATATCAGTACTTTCTTCACTCCAAGTCAAGATTGATTACCACAATATCTTCATTTAAATATTTTTGAGGGGTGCTTCCAAGGTTGTGTTGTTTTCCTCTGTACAATACTACCATTTCTGCTTGTCAGCAAGGAGAAGGTGATCAATGAGATCCAAAATCAGTATGAAATGTGTTTGTCTGCTCACAAGTGCTCTTGGATTCTTGACATTGACATGTGTCAATAAGAACCAGATGATGATCCTTAATCTTCTTTCCTTCTTTCTTCTTGTGACAAAACATTGCATGTGCCTTGCATGGACCCATTGAGATCACTTGAAACAACAACTGGGACACACATTTTACTGGATTGATGGATCAATAAACAAAAATATCAACAACTGAACAATATATCCAGCATCAAGTGTATAACATCTCTTTGTTTATACAGCTGACACAGTTAAGATTGATTAATATGTAGGGCCACTAAATGTCACATTGTTTCCATGATTTTGCTATTTCCTGCATGACAACTAAGTGGAGCTAATGATTGAGATAATAGTTTGTTATCAAATAATCAGAGTAACTCCATTTCATTCACTAGGAAGGTATAGATGAGTTGAGGGAGAAGCCACAAAATTGTTTGAATGATGGCCTTTCTTATCAGATTCATTCAACAAGTCATGATTCAGAATGTCATTGCTTCTAGAGGTTATACAGACAATGAGTCAGAGAGATCCTGTCATTAACACAAGGCACCTCCTCTGAACCTGATCAAGAGCTAATGCATGCCATGAGACAATCTGGTGAGATCTGGATACTCATGCCTGCAGTGGTGATTTGATTGATATGAGATAATTGTCAAAAACAATGAGGATTGAGTGCACAAAAGCAGAATGTGGTTATCACACACAATGTGACACGGCTGTGGAATCAACATCACACATGCCCTTGTACATGAAGTGTGGTCAATTGGTGATCTCCAGTCACATGGGCATGTAATGGGGGACAGTACTTGGCTACTGTCATGTATCATCATTGTGCAAAGGGCTCTGTATTGTACAAAATGCATTTCTCAACTTGCACTCACCTTCTAGGTCCAGAAAAAATTCAGTAAATATATATATATAGTGTATTTCAGGAGTTCTATATACTTTTGTGTTAAAAAGATTGAGATATTAAAATGCAAGAAGCCCAAAAGTGGGGAATCAGAGATAGTTTTGTCACCTACCAGAGCTTGGTGAATATAATTTAGATGGACTATGGAAAATCCAACTATACCAAAAGTTTCCATACATATGAAATAACTTGCAATTTATTTTCCAAGGCATACTGAGGAGTGGGAAGCTTGGAGAAGTGAACATCTTTCTATTTAGTGAAGAGCATGACAACTTAGGAACTGTTAAAGCTCCAATCCTAACCCAATTGATGACCTAGTCAATCTCAAGAATGCAGCCATTGCTGAACAAATGGCCTATCTTTCCCTTGGTTCCAACCCTCTTTGTTTTTGTACACCTCACAAATTTGACTGGAATAAAGTGCCCAAAAATCACTATGAGGCCACTCATAGTAGTGATGCAGATGTCTGGTGTGCAGCCATGGAGCATGAAGTCAAGAGCCTCCAGCAACAAGGTGTTTTTGTTCCAGCTACTCTACCTCCTGGATGCAAAGTGATTGATGTTTGGTGGGTATATGCATACAAACTGAACCCCAGTGGCTCAATCATCTGTGACAAGGAAAAGGCCTGCCTTGTTGCTCAAGGCTTCAGTCAAAGATCTGAGGATTATGGCTCAACTTATGCACCTGTTGCTAAGATGACCAGCATTTCCATTGTTCTTCTGGCTCATGCCACATTACATGATCTGGAATTCTTTTCCTTTGATGTCAAGGCTGCTTTTCTAAATGCTCCTCTCATGCACAAAATATACTGCAAACAAATTCTTGGATTCCCTGATTCAAACCCTAAGATGGTAAAATGGGGTTTTCAAGTATATGGGCTAAAATAAGCCTTGTATGAGTGGTATGCAGTTGATTGCAAAGTTATGGAATTGTCAGGCCTCAACCAATGATAAGTCAGCCATGCCATGTTCCTTGGACATTTCATCTTCTTTCCCCCTGATTGCTCCATTTCCTCCCTCCCAGACAATCAAGAGCTATTTGTTATTATCCACATACATGATGACAATAGACCAAATACAACCAATTCAAAACCTCTCTATGACTGAGTTATTCAAGAAATGAATAAGTATTTTCAAGTTGCTGACTCTGGGGCTACTACACTCCATCTAGGCATTCACTTCAATCATGACTGAAGCCAATGCAAGTTATGACTTTCTCAGAAAGGGCCTTCTCATGACTTGCAACTCACTCAATGCCGCTCCATTATCTCCACTACTTGTTGGCAAATTTGATGAGCTATCTGACCCCCCCCCTCTCCTAACACCATACCTGACATTGCTGACAAAGATGTCAAGATACATTTTCAATGCCTTGTGGGATCTATACTTTACCTTAGTCTTTGCATGTGCCCTGACTTGGCATTCATGGCCATGTCTCTTGGCCACTACAATGCTAATCCCACATGCACCTATCTTCTTGCAGCCAAACAAGTTTCATGTTACCTTTTGGGTACTTGTGATTATGCTCTCAAATACAACTTCTCTGCACAATGCCTAATCCTCCTGCTTGGTTACTTCTGCCAACAGACTTTGGTGTAGTCAACACAGATTGAGCATCTGACTCTTCTACCTGTAGAGGTGTGTTGGGTTATGCCTTTTTCTTGTACTCCAGCCTTCTTGACAGCAGATGGTTGCCCTCTCCTCTACCAAAGCTGAGTACATGTCTATGTCTCACATTATGCAAAGCTCTTGCAATCTCCTCACATCCCTTGATCTTTCCATCCCAGTTCTGTTTCCCATTCTCTGTGACAATAAAGGCACTATAGATATTGCAAACTCAGATTCCATGACATCAAGGTCCACACATATTGATATTCATTTCCATTTCATTTGTGAATACTTATGTACTGGTTCTTTTGAATTTTCTTGGGTCTCTACTTCGGATATGCTTGTTGACATACTCACAAAAGCATTATCCAAAAATCTCCACTATAAATTCATTGTGTCACTTGGTATTGTATCTTATCTGTAACTCTTTTACATTAACCTTTCTTATGTTACCTTTTTGTGTCCACTTTGTTGCTGATGGGATTGTGTTGTCTGGATACCCTGGCAGTGTCAGCCAACTTCATGATCATGTTTTCTTGTACCTACATCTGCACTCGCGTAGTCTCCAACCTCAGTTGTTCTCTCCCATCGTAGTAGACTCTGAGGTTGTGAGTGACACTCATTTTCTTTCTTGTTTTTCCATACCTGACTAGCACTTGTAGGCATCTTCGCTACCACTTAGGTATGATAATACAGTTGTCTTCTCCCATCATGGTAGACTCCGAGGTTGCATCTTCGCTCCCACTTAGTGCTCAGGTCCAGGTCAGCACGTAGCAGTACTCAAAATAGATGACAGGTACAACCCAGAATAATTCGGACCAGTCAGGATAGCCCTGTTGAGCAACCACAAATTCCTTCAGATAGCCTCAGCAAAGCCTTGGAAACCAATCCAATTTTGCATTCAAAATCTAGGCCCGTCCGGCCCAGATACAACACGGACAGAAACGGACACAATCGGATATTTCCAGTCGAAGCCCAGAACCAGTTTTCACTGGGAGCGCTGATTATCAAAGACTCTAGTATAACAAGAATGTCGCCATAATAAAAACCCTTCGTGGAGTCTTCAGTGTAAATGCCACCTCGCTGGCGAAAAAGCCTCAATACTTGCAGAAAGAAGCGGAAATCATCGAATCGGTGACAGCATGGGAACAAGCAACCCTACTCTCAGCCGAGCTTTGGCGCTGGAGTGGTGCGTATGAGTGCACAGGGTCTCAACGACTTCAATAAAACTAACAGGGACAGAGCGAGTCTTAAGCTTAGACCCTGTTACTGTCAGACTGGATACACACCAACCTACCCCAATGAACTCTTGATAGCTATTTTTGTGGGTCTAGATGTAATTATAGCATGGGGGATGCGCAGCAGGGTGGAAAAAAAAACTCAAATCCACGACAGTCAACGCTGTTGACAGTTGAGCTTTGGTCATTGTTTCCGGGCGGCCCGACAACCATTCCACACGCCAACTCCGTCCCTTGAAAATAGTCTGGGGCAACCCCCTCCTCCCCATGGCGTCTCCGCCTCCACGACGCACGTCGACGAGTTCGGTGAGCTCGTCAGGCTCCTCTCATGTCTCCTCTCCCAGTCTCACACCTCTTGATTCCTCTACTGCGCTTATTCTCGTTCACGACGAGGAAATACAAACACCTTTCCACCTCGATAGCGACGATGACGATGAAGACGAAGATCGTATACCTCATTTTGACGTGCACAGACCATCTATGCTGCCCCTCAGTCCTTCTCTCGTCTTTCTCTACCTTCTTGTTCCATACCTCAGGCTCGGTGCCATGTTTCTGCCGCACACCGAAACGCCTCTGAGCCATGGATTGTCTTCGCTTTTTGTCTTTGCTATATTAGCGGCATTCACCAGACAACTATTGTATATGCTCTCAAGGTACACACGATCGGCAGAACTTGAAGATGTTGTACTTGACCTGTTCGCGAGAGGGCGAGGGAAGGAAAGACGTCGAAACATCATAAGGATCATAGTTAGGGTAGGTATAGGTGGTCTCAGGGCTCTTCTGGCTACAGTCTATTTACGCGGTATGCAATCTCATCACGTTATACTTGAGTGATATCTAACATCTCATGGCCAGAATCTGTTCATCTCTTGCTTCCACTTCTGCTAGATGGCACTTCGATGACACTTCGATTGGGCCTGACAGCGATATTTGTTTTTGCAGTTGCACCAATATCCTTTGCTCAGTCGCTCGGTTCGAAACGCATCGTTTACACAACATGGCTAACACTTGCCACGTACATTATATGGTTAATATGTATCATTTACGCTTATGTGCATCGTATTCCATTGGGAAACGCCGGCTGGCTACGAATGGGAACTTTTTGGCAAGGCCTTGGTGAGTCCACCTCTCTGTTATTTACTTTCGAGTCTTATAATTGTGAATCAAGTTACAATTGCCTTTGCATTCACATCCTCGTCCACACTATCCCTGTATACATCCCTGAGGGGGTCCCACCAACCCGTAATGACGGCCAAGCCTTCCAAGCTCCGTTCCTTCGAACTTCTCTCTGTTCTTTCCGTCATGCTCGCCCTCCTTTTGACATTGCCGCTCGTCATATTTTCCGCCAGTCCGAGCATACCAGAGACTGTACGTCAAATGCTTTATTGGCTCTTTGTCACTCATCTCTCTCCGTAGTCAATAGCGCTTCGATACTCTGTCCTCCCAATCATCCCAGTACTAAATGCAATCACTCTCCTTCTCAGTATCCCTTCTCTCATTGTCACCATACCCTCTCTCCCCATTACCGACCGTCTTCGCTGCTCGTCCTCCCTTCCCATATCCAAGATCCTCCTCTTGGTCCTCGTCGCTGTCCTCGCCCTCGTGCCGTCTAACATTTCAGCCATTCTTAGCGACGTCCTCCTTCTTTCTGCCCTAACAAGTACCTACTTTTTACCTGGTAAGCCTGATGTCACTCTAAGCCTTCCCTGGATAGAGCTTAACAAACGGCCTCCAGCCGTCCTCCACGTCATCGCACACTTCTTTGAGCGTCCCCTCACCATCCTGACGCCACGGAACGCACAGTCGCATGAGGGTCGAAATGGCCCAGATGAGCTCCTGCTACGCAAGGAGCGCGCGTTACAGAGGAACCAATTTAGGAGGCGTATTGTGTGGGATCTTGGCGTTTGTCTGCTTCTTCTGGGCGGTGGCGCGGGGTTCGTAGCTGCAATTGGGCGCGTAGTCAGGAGATGGTAAGATCGAGTGCATATTTGGGTGCTTCTCTGTGGTATAAAAAGTAAATATGTAGCGCTATTTGTTTTCATGGTAGGTTTCAAGCTTCATGTCAGGGCGCTTGTTGTGTAGTGTTTGATTTTGAGAGACTTTTCCTGCCCTGGAATCCTGCATTGAGTTCTATTATCATAGATGTATTCCGAATAGTTAATTATTAGTGCTAGTGTTCAGCGCCTGATTTTGGGAGTCAAAAACAGGTCTGTGAATTGATGTGATCCTTTGTCACCTAGCTGCTGAGCAGTGACAACCACAAAGACAGCCAGATAGGGTAGTGTTACCAATAGGATTCTGTGTTAGAAAAGGGGTGAGTTGTAATTGTTCCCAGTTACCTGTGCCAGATATCATAGGTAGTGTTCCCTTGGAATACCACCCCTTAATCATCTATGAAGGATTGCCCAAAGTCATCCAGATCACCATTCCAAAATCACTGGAGAGACAATTTGGTCTTCCCAGGTCAATGCCCTCTGCATAGATCCAGTGGGTCTATAGCACACCACTGGCTGTTCCACAGTAATGACCAATTCAGTGTCATTTGATGCCAAGTTGGTTGCTACCATTGTACCCAGTGTAGCCCATCTCTGACAGTCTACTGCTGCTTGTCATGCCACATAATCATGTGGCATCTCCCCTAGCTGCCATGGTGCCTGAAGCATTGTCAAAGCTCTGTTGATGGGAGAAAATGGGGGTGACAGCACAGCCCCCACAAATGGTGATGGTATGGCTGAGGATGCTTGAGATCCTTGCAACTTCTTTTGCTGGAGGTAGTCAACTACCTCCTGAGCCAAGAAGATCATATAAGGTCCCATAAACTTTGTCTCCTAGTGACTGTTGGATCACTATGTGTTTATCTACTCTTGCAACTAAATGCTGTTGTGTTGAAGCCTTAGTAACCTCAAACTGGCCTTGCCAGAACACCAATATCCTCCAGCAGAGAACATCCTCTGGGCTAGCTTTGCCATCCATATACAAGGTGTCACTGACATCCTCTGGAATTGTTTCCATAAACACAGATGGGCTAGCTTCCCATATGCTCAGAGCAGACCCAATTTGCACTTGCATAGGGACCCTTGCCCTGTGAAAGTCTCCCTCTGTACTCTTCAATGGAGCATTCTCAATGGGAGACTCTTGGTGTCCTCCAGCAGTCACTGAGAAGGATCTGAGGTCTCATACCAAAGTGAGTGCATACAACCTGCACAGATGACCCCTCCACTTCTACCTTTGGGTACAATCTGGCAGAGGGCGCACTCAGATGCCCTTAGTGGTGCTGCCTCCTGGACCAGTTGCAGCTGGTCAAATAGGAGTGGCTGCTGGCAGCCCTCTTGGTATCACTCCACTTTCTCTCCCCATGCCATGAGCTGACATGGCAAGATCCAATGCTTCATATGAAGCACCCCATGATGCTCCATCAAACTCTGTTTTGGCCCTAGGCCCAAAAGCCCAATCTTTCACGGTCATGATGGTGCCCATTAGGGAAGGTGAACATTAAAATTTTAACATTCTAATTGTAACTTGTGCAATATGAACTTTTTTTTTTTTTTTCTTGGAAGTTTGGTGCTACTTCACAAATAAGTCAACACTCATTTGACTGGAAAAAATATATAATATTTCCATTACAGTTTGTGCACTTACAATTCACACCTTGTAAGTCAAAACCAGTCATGATTGTCTACAAAGTATGAAGTAAGGTGCTGCCTCATATGAGTATAATTACCATGATACAAAGGCAGCTGTAAGGGAATGTCAGCCATGGATAGTCCTAATCAAGCCCACCACTCACAACCTGATGCTCATGTCAAGAGGCAAGTGGCAAGCCAGCCAGCCAAGGCACAGTGAGCAAGAGGCAGGTGTCCAACAAGAGGCAAAGGCAGAGGGTGAGGCAGAAGGCAAGGGGCTGCACTGGCCAAGCTCACAGTCATGCTAGTGAATAAACCCAGAAGCAATGCTATTGTCTGGATTGGGGATATTCTATCCCCAGGTCCACCTTTATACTACAAGGCTACTTGATGACTAAGTACCTATGACTACTAAGCTGGAGGCTGCTGACTACAACCTATTGACTAAGCAGAGGTCAATGACTACAAACTATTGACTAATCAGGCCCAGTAGTAGAAGGATCAATGATTGACAAGAATATGCCATGTGCCAAGCACAGCATACCCATTAGGCCTGGGAGCCAAGACAGTGAGGGAGTAAGAAGGGGCCAGGCAGTCTG
>JAGGAV010000224.1:0-23206 GCA_017657295.1 Termitomyces sp. DKA64
AAAGTAGTCACTGCCAGCAATGGCATCTGTCAATGTGTGCATGCTAGGTGCCAATACAGTTTCCAAGGATATGTATGTGATGTCAAAAATGCATAATATCTATTAAATATATAGGAAATTATACCACACATCAAAGTCTGAAGTGTAGATGCTGTTCAGGTATGTTGGTTAAGCAAGACAAGAAAAATGGAAATGAAAGTCATGTGTTTTTGAATGTCTGATGTTTGAAAGACAGAAAGTCCCTTTGTCACTATGTGATGACACTAGCAACTATTGGTAAGAAAGGTCTTGACTAGGTGATTCTAGGTCTTGGGCCTAGGTTTTCATGTGATGGGGCTGTGTCAGAGTTAGGTGCTGCATCAGATAAGATAATCTGAGATGGTGGTAATGGTGCTCAGCAACAAGTGGGTCTTATCACCAGGTTTGTACTCTGAGGTAGGTGTACAATGTCAATCATAATATTGTGCCATGTCATCCTTAGCCTTGGCTAGTGCTGCCTTTGCCTCTTCCTGAGCCTTCTTCATTCTGTCCACAAACTCATTCACCAACTCATTCTCTGAGGGGTGAGCCCTATGCTCAAAATCCATGCAAGGGTGTTGACCAGTGTCTGGGAAGAAGGGGATCTTTGCATGAATGCATGAACATAGTTGTTGTATCAAAATTCTGTGTTAGGCAAGAATTCATCCTGATCATCCTGCTTTTCATTGCAGAAGGGGCAGAGTTACCCCTCCAGTTCTTGATTGACATGCTCTGTCTGCCTGTCAGACTCTTATGCAGCCTCTTCCCCAAAAGATGGTACAGTTTGTGAGTAAATCATGCCACAAACTGAGACCAGTCTGAGACATATCCATCAGAGAGACCATGGAGTTTTCAGAAATTATTTTTGTACAAACTGGCTGCTCCCAATGCTTAGCAGGTGGTGTGAGTGGAGATGAGGTGGGCCTGCTTACTATAAAGGTCTACTACAACCATGATAGCATTGTACCCATGAGCATCTGGGAGTTCAGTGATAAAATCCACAGAGGCAACACTCCAACAAGCAGAAAGGGTTGGGAGAGAGTGAAGCTGGAAGATTGGCAACAAGGCTTGGTGTAAAGACAAAGGTTGCAAGTGCTCTGGTATAAGCACCTATGTAGTAAGGCATCTGGGGCTGCCAGTAGTTGCAGGATATCAGCTCCAAGGTCTTTTACTGGCCAGGGTGTCCTGCAGTTCAAGAGTCATGGTGTTGTTCCACAATGCATTGATTCAGTTCTGAAATGTTGGATATATAGATATAATTGCAAAAGGTAAGGAGTCCATCTTGTGTTTTCTACTCATTAGTATGTAATGCCTTGACCCCTAAAGCTTGTCATGTATATAGAGCTTGAGCTGCCTGTGCCACCACATCTTCCTGGAGGCCCTCCTGGTTGCCTCAGTGAATATTATTGAGGATATTAGACTCATCCCCTTGAACAACAATCCCTTCTAAAGCACAGATTGCAAAGAGCTCTGGCTTGAAGAGTGTCAAGGGACTGTTCATACTAGACCCTCTGGTTTGTTTCCTTTATTCTGAGCCTGCCTGTTGCCCTTGCCCTCCCATTTTCTGGTGGCAAGTACTTTTGACCAAGGGCTATCCTTGGTCATATTTTTATGTGGTCACATGTTGTGAGTCTGGAGATCAAGGCCATTTACAATGGATTTCCATCATCAGTACAATCTCCAGAGTTATGGCAATTTCCGGAGTTTGCACCTTTGGGTTAGGGTTAGAAGTTTTCCTGAAGCATCACACCTGGCCAGGGAGCTCCTTAGACTTGTTTTTTTTGGATCTCCCTCTGCCAGGTGAGTAGACATGTCCATAGACCCTTATACAGTACTGAACAGACTTTGGATATCCCTCTGCCAGTTGTGTGACTTAGCCACAGCCTCCAGAGGTCACCCTTACAAAGAGAACAATGTTGTCATTTTTGCCCTCTCCTGTGCCATGGTCTGCTCTACTAAATAATGCATCTAGCTTGCCCATGCTCTATCTAGGTTTGTGGTGCAGTGAGAAGTCAAAGTCAGCTAGATACAAGGACCATTGAGCTTGGCAGTGGTTGGGCTTTTTCACAGTGTGGAAGTACTCTAGGTCCTTGTAGTAAGTTCGAACTTCAAACTTGTGCTGGGCACCCTCAAGGAAATGTTGCCATCTTTGAAGGAACAAATAATAGCAAGTATCTTCTTATTATGGATCTCATAGTTCTATTCTACTGCATTGAGGCTCTTGGAGTAGAAGACCACAGGATGTCACTTGCTATCCTCCTTTGACTGTTGAGAGAGGGCTGCCCCTGTAGCAAAGTCAGAGTTGTCAGCTTTGACCTGGAAGGGAAAGTTATCATTGGGAAAAAGGTGGACTAGTTTGGAGATAATAGCTTGTTTCAGGGCATCAAAGGCAGCTTGCTGTGAAGACTCCTATTGCTATAGAATGTCTTTAACTGTGATGTCAAAGATAGGATAGGCATGGTGAGAAAAGTCCTGCATAACTCTTTGATAGAAGTTAACAAAAGTCTAAATGCTTGGACTTCCTTCTTGTTCCTTGGCTCTGGCCACTCAGCTATGCCTGCCACCTTGACTAGATCCATCTCCACCATTTCATGTGAGATAATTAGACCAAGGCACTCAACCTTAGTCTGCTCAAACTTACACTTCTCTGGTTTGAAGTAGAGCTGGTGTTGGCAAAGGTGTTCCAAGACAATGTGTGTGATCCAACAATGCTTCTTGAAGGTCTTGTTACAGATGAGGATAGTGTCCAAAAAGGCACAAACAGCACCTTCTGCAAATAGATCACAGAAGATGTCATTCATCATCATTTGAAAAGTAGCACAGGGCTATTGGTAAGGCCAAAAAACATTACAAGAGGTTCAAAGAGTCTTCAATTGGTTTGGAATACTGCCTTCCATTCATTTCCTTCCTTGATGCACACATTGTTATAGCCCTAGCAGACATCTAACTTGGTAAAATAGCATGCACCTGAGAGGTTGTTGACAAGTTCAGAGATGAAAGGTAGGAGATAGGAATTCTTCACCATCATTGTATTCAGGACTCTGTAATTCTGAACCAGACAAAGAGATCTATCCTTCTTCTTAATGAAGAAGACTGGAGATGCCAATGGGGACTTAGAGGGTCATATCTATCTGGAGTTGAAATTCACCTGCAGAAAAGCTTCCAGCTTGTCCTGCTTCCAAGAAGCAAGAGCATAGACCTTGCAGTTGGATGACTCTGAACCAGGCAGCAGCTCCATGGCATGATTCCATTGCTTGCCCTCTGGTAGAATAACAAATGATGCCTTTAGAGAATACATCCTCAAAGTCTTGGAAATGATGGGGAATGATGCTTTAAAGAGACTTGGGCTGGGAGTTTGCTACAAAAGCCTGGGCTAGTCATTGAGAGGTGGTCTGGTTAGCCCTAATCTCTGCTATAGTTGGAGAAGAACAGAGTGTTGTAGTAAAGATCCTATCACCCACCTCAATGGCTTCATCTGGAGACTCTGGGTCTGGAGTGCCAGCAAATTTTCCTATGCATCTTTCTTCCTCTTGAAATTCACACTAAACATCTTGAATAAATATCCTTATAAAGGGCCTCTCTACAAAGGAATGCCAAGGAAAGTGGATTCAAAAGGTCAAGATCAGCTTGAGGGAGGTGCCCTACATAACAAGCACATATGGCAGCACACTTATTGTTAGGGGACTGGTGCTTAGCATCATCCCACCTTGGCTAGGTTTGGCCTCCAACCATTGGCACTCTACTCTAGCCATTGTCCTGGCTGCTCATGCACCTGCTAACTTCCTCACTGTCTTGGCTGTATCTTCTTCATGGGTCTAGCTAGCCCTGTGCCCACTGTAAGGGGAATGTCAGCTGTGGATAGTCCAAGCCAGAGGTGAGTGATGAGCAGGCTGGCTGGAGGCACAGTGGGCAAAGGGTGGGCATTCAACAAGAGGCAAAAGCAAAGGGCAAGGCAGAAGGCAAGGAGCCACACTGGCCAAGCTTACAGTCCCACTAGTGAATAAACCCAGAAGTGGTGCTATTGTCAGAACTGGGAAATCTTCCATGCTCCAGCCCTCCATATATAGTACATCACCTAGTATGATGACTACCACCTATTGACTAAGAGGGGGCTGCTGACTACAAGCTATTGACTAACCAGGTCAGTATGTAATAGAGGCTATGTAAGTGACAGTAACCCTACTGAGTAATGCCAAGACAAGTATGTAACTAGGTATGACATGTAAGGTGGGCACAGGGCCAACTAGACCCATTAGGAAGATAGAGCCAAGATGGTGAGGAGTCAGAAAGTGCACAGGCAGCCAGGATAATGGCTAGAGTTGAATGCCAATGGTCAGAGGCTAAGCCTGGCAAAAGTGGGATGGTGTTAAGGACCTGTAATGGACTGCATCCATTATATGGTCTCATACAACACTCTAATATTATTATACTGTACAATCAGGAGCATCATGTGATGCTACCCCTATATACTTCACCTGACTATACTTATGTAAGGTAGTGCCTTACTTCACCACCATAGACAGAATCAGAGACTGGTTTTGGATTATGAGTGTGAACCATGAGCAATGTGCCCTGTAATGGAAACATTACATTTTTTTAATCCAAACAAGCTCTGACTTGTTTGCAAAGCATGTACTTCAGACAAGAAGTTCACTACCACAAGTTACAATCAGAACATTGAAAATTTTAATGTTCACCTTCTTCAATGGGCACTATCATGACAATGGAAGATCAGGATTTTGGACTTGATGTCAGGGGACCTGTCCAAGTCAGACTCCATTGTTGTTTTCCTTGTTTTGAGCCATCCTTGTATCCCCACCCTTCCATCTTTTGGTGACAAGTGCTCTCAAACCATGACTATCCAGCAGTGGTATTTTGGAGTGGCTATGCCCCAGGAGGCTGGAGATTGAGGTTAATTAAGATGAACTACCACTTCTGGGATTGGACTCCAGACTTGATGTTAGATAGTGTTTTTATTAGAAGCTCTAGAGTCAATTTTCTAAACACTGGCATTGGGAATCCTCAGACTTGTTCTCTTTAGATCTCCCTCTGCCAGGTGAGTAGTTAGACCTCTAGAACTTCTCATAGACTTTGAATATACTTTGAATCTCTCTCTGCCAGTTGTATGACTGAGCTACAGCCCCCAGAGGTTGCCCTTACAGCAGAACAAGTCTCTCATTGTTGCCACCAGCTTGCTTCAATGCTATGATGATGGTGCACTCCAAAATACCCTGTCCTGCTCTCCCTGACACTTACAATGGAGACCACAAGACTGGAGAATGGTTTCTTCAGTCCTGTATATCTTATATCCAGCTGAGTGGCAAAGCATTTGCCTCCAATGCTTTAAAGATTGAATGGGTCCTTTCTTATATGAAGCTAGGTCACACTTCAATGTATGTGCTGCAAGTTTTTTGAAGGAATGGAGGGGCAGAGAGTTTTGCAAGTTGGGATGAGTTTGAATGCAATTTTCAAGCTGAGTTCTTCTCTCTTGACTCTGCCAAGACTGCTGTACTTTTCCCTTGCAATTGTAACCAGTATGGTCAAGGAAAGAGGTCTCTGGATGAGTACATTGACTCCTTTTGAGCTTTGGCCAAGCAGAAGCCTTCCCTGATAGTCTGTAACTTTGTCTTACCTTTCAAGAGAGACTCACCCCTCTCTCATGGACCAAATCAACAGCATGGCAGAAGGACAACCAGACAATGAACATATTGAGACTTGGTACAAGGTGGCTCAAGAACAGTGGCAGCTCATAGAACTGAAGCAAGCACTTCATCACACTCAGCTCTCTTCCATTCACTCCCATCCTGGGTCCACTACCAGACCAGGATTCCTACCTCTCCCCAGCAAAGCAGCAGGAATTACTGGTCCAACCTCCTGGCTGCTAAGAATGCCTCTGGAGCCCCTCTCAGTGAGAAAGGTGGAGATGCTGGTGCTCCTCCCCTTAAGTTGGAAGAGGATTTTTAGGAAAGCAATGGATGAACTGTACACTTTCATTGCCTAGTGCTAATTTTTTCACTGTTCTGTCCATAGAATCTAATATAACCCCCTTTATACTTGATTCTGTGACCAAAACTGTAAGCCCCCCCTCTGACATACAACATCCCCCAGTTGAAGCCTCAGCTAGGGAAGTTCCCTCTCAACCATGCCAGAAAATCCCTGCCTTTGAACATCACCTCCCTTGTTTTTACATTGTTGCCTCTACTCCCTCTGTGAACTCCTTAAGATTGGAGGTGGAGGTAGAGAGAATGGACATCTAGCAGACTTGCAGTGTGGTTGCCTTACTTGACAGTGGGGCAACTGGCCTTTTCCTTGATGCAGAATATGTGAAACAACATCATCTCACCACTCAACCACTCACATGCCTTATCCCAATATACAACATTGACAGTACCCCCAATGAGGCTGGCTCCATTTGCTCAGTAGTGGACCTGGTCCTCCACTATCAGGCTCACTCAGGGCATGCAGTTTTTGCTGTCACCAGTTTGGAGAAAGAGAACATGATCTTGGGCTTCACTTGGCTTCCAGAGCATAACCCTAAGATTGACTGAACAAAGGGAGTGGTGAAGATGAGCCATTGCCCTCATTGTTGCACTACCTGTGCAGGAGAAGCCAGAGAAGAATGTAGAGCAAAGGCATGCAAGCATACTGCCATATGTGCCTGTCACATAGGACACCTCCCTTATGCTGATCTTGACCTTCTGGATCCCCTCCCCCCCTTTGGCATTCTCTCATAGAGAGGATCTCTATGGGGATGTCAGAGAAGCTGGGTGTGAACCCCAGGAGGAAGAAAGAGGCACAGGGGAATTTGCCAGTGCTCTAGACCCTGAGGTCCCAGATGAGACCATTGAAGTAGGTGATAAGAACTATGCTACAACACTCTGCCCACCTCCAACCATGGCAGATATTAGGGCCAGTCAGACCATTTCCCAAAGGCTGGCTGAGGCATTTGCAGCAAACTCTCAGCCCAAGCCCTTTTGTAGCACTGTCCCTCACTATCTTCAGGATTTTGAGGATGTATTCTCTGAGGCATCTTTTGACTCACTCCCTGAGCACAAGCAATGAGACCATGCCATTGAGCCAATACTTGGAGTGTAACCTTCCAGCTGTAAAGTCTATCCACTTGCCACCACACAAGCAGGATGAACTGGATGCATTCCTGCAGGAGAACCTCAGCTCCAGTCAAATACAACCCTCTAAGTCCCCAATGGCTTCTCCAGTCTTCTTTATCAAGGAGAAGGATGGGTCTCTTCATCTAGTTCAAGATTATTAAGACTGAAATGTGATGACAGTGAAGAATTGCTATCCCCTCCTGCTCATCTCTGAACTTGTCAATAACCTTAGAGGCACACATTACTTCACCAAGTTGGATGTCCATTGGGGCTACAACAACATGCATATCAAAAAAGAGGATGAGTGGAAGGCTGCATTTCAAACTGATTGTGGACTCTTTGAGCCTCTGATAATTTTCTTTGGGCTCACCAATAGTCCTGCCACTTTCCAGACAATGATGAAGGATATTTTCCATGATCTGATGGCAGAAGCCATTGTCTGTGTCTATCTGGATGATATCCTTATCTACACAAAGACCTTAGATGAACACTGCCAGATCATGCACATTGTCTTGGAACATCTCTGCCAACACCAGCTATACCTGAAACCTGAAAAGTGTGAATTTGAGCAGACCAAGGTTGAATACCTAGGCCTGATCATTTCACATGGTATGGCAGAGATGGACCCAGTTAAGGTGGCAGGTGTAGCAGATTGGCCAGAGCTGAAGAACAAGAAGGAAGTCTAGGCATTTCTGGGCTTTGTTAACTTCTACTAGAGGTTTATTCAGGACTTTTCTCATCATGCTCACTTCCTTTTTGACCTCACCAGTAAGAATGTAGCATGGCAATGGGAGTCCTTGCAGCAAGCTGCTTGTGATGCCCTCAAGCAAGCTGCTATCTCTAAACCAGTCTTCCTATTCCTAGACAATGACTCTCCCTTCCATATTGAAGCTGATAGCTCAAACTTTGCCACTGGAGCTGTCCTGTTCCAACAGTCAAAGGAGGATGGTAAGTTGCATCCTGTAGTCTTCTACTCAAAGAGTCTCAATGCAGTAGAACAGAATTATGAGAATTATGACAAGGAGATGCTTGCTATTGTTTCATCCTTTGAAGAATGGCAACACTTTCTTGAGGGTGCCTGGCATAAGTTTAAAGTCTGGACAGATCACAAGAACCTTGGGTACTTTTATTCAGCAAAGAAACTCAATCAGCATCAAGCTCAATGGTCTTTGTATCTGGCTTACTTTGACTTTTTGCTGCATCACAAGCCTGGACAAAGCATGGGTAAACCAGACACACTGTCCAGGAGAGCCAATCATGGCATGGGAGCAGACAATAATGACAACATTGTGCTTCTTGAGCCTAAACTCTTTGCTATTTGTGCTTTGGAAGGGATTGTGGTCTAAGGGGATGAGGCAAACATCCTCAAGCACATTTGATGAAGAAATTGTGAGGGTGCCCAGGAGGATACTGTAGCACAGACAGCACAGACCCTTCAGGCTCAATGTAGCAGTGGAGTTAAATCAGTACATGCTGAAGAGTGGAGTTTCTAGGATGGGCTGCTGACCTTCTGGGAGCATATCTATGTGCCTAATGTCCCTGAACTCCAACAGAATATTGTGGAGCAGCATCACAATTCTTGAGTGGCAGGTCATCCAGGCAGATGGAAAACATTAGAACTGGTGTCCCAGAATTACTGGTGGCCTCAGATGTCTAGATACATTTGCACTTACACTAGCACCTGTGACCTCTGCCCTCATACTAAACCTTGTCATCAGGCACCCATGGGCCTACTCCACCCTCTCCCAATTCCTGCTGGCTGCTGGAGGGACTTCATTGTCAAACTTCCAGATGCTCATTAATATGATGCTATCATGGTAGTGGTAGACCTTTATGGAAATTGAGCTCATTTCATTCCTACTTACACCACTTGCTCAGCCCTAGGAGCTGCCAGTCTGTATTGGAAGAATGTCTGGAAGCTCCATGATCTCTCTGATGGGTATGTCTTAGACCAAGGCTCTCAGTTTTTGGCAGACTTCACCTACCCATGAGCTGTACCATTTGCTAGGGGTGAAGCTTCACACAACCACAGCCTATCATCCTCAGTCAGATGGATGCACTGAGCATGTGAACCAGGAACTGGAACAGTACCTGCAGCTGTTCTGTAATGAGAGGCAGGATGACTGGGACAAGCTCTTGCCAGATGCTGAGTTCCAGTACAACAACCATGTTCATTCACTCTTCCATGCAGATGACTCCATTCTTCCTGGACACTGGATGACACCCACATATGAGTTTTGAGCCCTGAGCATGACCCTCTGAGAATGACTCTAAGAATGAGTTTGTGGATAGGATGAAGAGAGCACAGGAGGAGGCAAAGGTGACTTTAGCAAAAGCAAAGGAGGACATGATGTAGTACTACAATTGATGATGGACACCAGCCCTTGTGTACAAGCCTGGAGATCATGTCTACCTGGACAGCTCAGATATCAAGACAATGCAACCATCACAAAAGCTGTCCCATTGTCACCTGAGGCCATTTAAGGTGAAAAGACAGGTAGGGCCATTAGCCTATTGGCTGAAGCTTTCTGCAAGTCTATGTCAACTATACTCAGTCTTCAATATTGGCTGAAGCTTCCTGCAAGTCTACATTGACTGCACCCAATCTTCAATACCATCAAGCTATTCCCAGCTCCAGAGGATCCCATTCCAGGCTGCTGCCACCACCAGTGCTGGTCAACAATGAAGAGGAGTATGAAGTGGAAGAAGTACTGGACAAGCTCTGATCCAGGACTTCTCCTACTGACACCCCAATGCTCCAAAGACTATTTGAGGCATCTACCCCGTTTCTGTGGCAGACCAAGCAATTCATAACTTCTTCTATCTAGTGCATTGAGACACTGCACTTTAGAGGGTGGGGGTGTCAGGATATTGGACCTGATGTCAGGGGACCTGTCCATGTCAGACCCCATTCTTATTTCCCTTGTTATGAGCCATCCTTGCATCCCCACCCTTCCATCTTTTGGTGACAAGTACTCTCAAGCCATGGCTATCCAGCAGTAGCATTTTGAAGTGGCTATGCTCTAAGAGGCTGGAGATCAATGCTAATTAAGATGAACTTCCACTTTTGGGATTGGACTCCAGACTCAATGTTAGGTAGTGTTTTTATTAGAAGCTCTAGAGTCAATTTTCCAAACACTGGCATTGGGAATTCTCAGACTTGTTTTGTTCTTTTTGGATCTCCCTCTGCCAGGTGAGTAGTTAGACCTCTAGAACTTCTCATAGACATTGAATATACTTTGAATCTCTCTCTGCCAGTTGTGTGACTGAGCCACAGCCCCTAGAGGTTGCCCTTACACGTGAGGCCAAGACAGCATTTGATAGAGTACCACACAATACTTCAAATGCTGTTCCAGATCTTGCCACATCAGTGCATGGTGTAGGGAGAGAAAGTGGTGTGATGCCAGGAGGGCTGCCAACAGCTATGCCCATCCAGGCCACTGGAGTGGGCCCATGAGGTGGCACCACTAAGTGCACTCAAGTGCCCTCCACCAGAGTTTACCCTTGGGTAGACCTGGAAGGGCCAGCAGGGCAGGAGAGTAAAGGGAAACTCCTTTTATGTGCACCCACCATGCTATATATGGAAGGCTTGATGACCCTTCCCAGTGGCAACAGGAGAATGCCAGGAGCTGCCCTCCAGGGATATACCCTTGTGGGGTAGCAGAGGAGAGTCCCATAATACTAGGGGTTCTGTGCTACCTAGATCCTTAGCATTTATAGAATTGATATCTGAGGATGTCAGTGACATGTCTGATATGGATGGCAAAGCTGTCCTGAAGGATGCTCTCTGTGTCATGGCATTCTAGCAATGCCAGGTTGATGTGCTGAAGACCTCAACACAAGAATGGTTAGCTGCAAGAGTAGCTAGGCATATAGTGATCCAACAGTCACTAGGGGAAGGGATAATCCCAGCCAATCTTGTAAAGTTTATGGATCTTTACATGCTGTTCTTGGAGCAGGAGGTAATTGATTACCTCCAGTAGAAGAAACTGCAAGGATTCAGGGTGTCCTTGGCATGGCCATCCCCAGTTGAGGGGGCAGCTCAGCTACCCCCTTCCTCCCCAGTCAATGAAGCATTGACTTTACTCCAGATGCCCCAACAGCCAGGGGAGATGCCACAAGATTATGCAGCATGACAAGCTGCTGTAGGCCATCAGAGGCAGGCTACAATGTGCACAGTTGCAGTGAATAATCTGGCATCAACTGAGGCCAGATCAATGATCACTGTGGAGCAGCCCATGGTGTGTCATAGACCTGTTGGGTCTACAAGTATGGCATTAACCTGAAAAGACTTTGGGCAGTCCTTTGTAGATGACCAAGGGGTTGTGTTTCAAGGAGACACTGCCTATGATGTTTGGCCAGAAGGTCATGTTCTGCTGGAATGTACACTGTCAGTAAAGGAGGAAGACCAAGAAAGCCATATCATAGCAGAGCATGGACATGTTGGACTGAGTTCCAGCTCAACTGAGCCTCCAAGACACACCACTCATGAAAGGAGTAGAGACCCTCCCAGTCAACCAGGCTATCCTGAGGAATGATGCTGGCATCTTCTATAATCACACAGTCAGGGAAAGGAATAGAGGCATTGGCTGATGTACTTAAATATTGGGTGACAAAATTACCCGGTTCCATTGTGCTTCAGTCATGGCTCCAAAGTTCTATTGATCCAGCCAGAAAGTGTATTCATAACCATGGAGGGGAGGTGCGCAGATATTCGTTGTCTTATTCATTGATAAAATACCAATTTCACGCAAAGTAGCTGCAGAATGTTGTCCAAAGCGAATTAGCTTTAGCCGATTTACTGAGAACTAGACCCGTAAAATAGAGCCTAAGAGCCTCAGGGATGCCGGAGCAAATTTGCTGGGGGAATTGAAACTCAGACCCCTAAACGGCCCCTACCTAGCAGATGAAAAGATAGATACATCATTCATTCGTACAGGATATTGATCAGGACCCGAGGTTTGTCGGGCTGTCCGCCGGTTTATAAAGAGTTCTTGAGGGGTGCATATATAAAACACCGTAAAACCTTCATATGAGACATAAGAGGTCAGCGTTTTTTTCTTTGCCGCACGGTTTCACAAAGTGCAAACCCATTTTTGTGCTGACAGCTTGGTCCCATAGAATTAACTACACTTCAATTCGAACCTTCACAATTTCGTACTTCAGACGCGCTTTGGAAATGTCTTGCTCACATTCAGAGTCTGACTCAGACCAATCCCTTGACGACTATTCAGATTATGAAACGTATTCCGAAGACTGTATTTCCATCGATGATGACGTGGTTCTGAACAAGATTCTTTGCATTTCGAGCGTTTCCAACTCTTTCGTTCAACGTTGTGTCACAACATTGTGTGAAGACTACGATCAATGTATCTCTCAAATAGAAGAAGAACAGGGCCCTTATTATAGAAAGGGTAGAAAGGATATAGAAGCCTCTCTCTACTGTGAAATGGTACATGCATAACCCTTTCTGAACAAAAAAGTCACTAAAGCTGGTTTTAGGAGGCTATCTGTCAGTTTATCGTGGACTTCGAGCCCCATGAGGACGCGCAATATCGTCGCCAGTTCCATATCACTGATCCACGTTCCTTCAAAGATGAAGACCCTCTGCTACCGTCTTTCCGAGTTCTATCCCTCATTGAAATGGACTCAGAAAGTAAATACAAGAAATTGAGTCGGCGTTCCCTCTATAGACGCCAGCTTATGTCTTTTGTGATGCTTGGGATGGCAAAGGAACAGCCTCATCCATTCTATGGACGTTCTAATGACGATTTAACGTTGGATGCCAAAGCTGTTGCATATGCCAGCCGTATCTTCTACAGCAGACCTTTTCTGCTCTATGTCACTGGTGTCATTGTAGACAAAACTTCGTTTTCCGTCACCGTCTTCGATCGCGCCGGGATGGTGTCATCTGAACCCCGTTCCTTCTCTTCAAATCTGGATGTCTTCGTTCGTGTCATCCGAAGACTCGGCCGTGAAATGTCCCTCGTGGAACTTGGTCATAACCCTAATATGTACCTTTCTCCTGGCCATGCATATTATCAACCGGTGTATCCAACGTTTGTGGTAAAAACGGGCGGCGTGTCTTCAAAATGCCAGCAATTTTTAACCGAGGGGGAACCAGTCTTCATGAGCATGTCATCAATGGGCCGTGGCGCTTCCGTCTGGAATATATGTTACGGGGAGCAGCCTGCCATGTTGGCAATTTCATGGGAAATGGAATCAACTCTCGGGAGTTCCGGAAGTGGTGGTATATTGTCTGTCTCCCAACCTGGAAGAGGGACGTACTTGGATGCTGGAGAGTTTCACTGGCCCGATCATGATTCACCTCAAGACATTGAAAGTGCACGAAAATGCAAGCCACAAGATAGGAATAACCTCGTCCTCCATTATCGTGTGATAACTCCTGCAGGCAAGATGTTGTGGGATGCGAACTCTGAACTGGAGCTGGTCAGTGGTTTTCTTGCCGCTATGCAAAGTAAATCCACCTTCTTTTCCGTTGAATCTCAACTGAAGACTTGTCTTGATAAGGCTATATAGCTATGCCCGACAAGGATGCTATTTGCCTTGGTATTCTCCCAGATAACATGTACCTTTGGAATGAACGTCGCAACAGGACCCCCGTACCGCCGGGGATGGAAGGCTTTATAGTAGGACCTGACAGCAAATCCAGTAGTAACTCTGTGAATTCCACCGCACAGACCCAGATGCAATCCACTATGGAGTGTAACATCATGTCTTTAATGCGTGGGTCGCCCTTTGAGGTAAAGTTTTACCCGACTGTTTACTCATTGTCTCTCTAATTGAGCATTGGTCCAGCCCCCGTTTCTACCGTATAATATACTCCGTGCCGCGCTCGATTCAAAAATGATCACACGTACCGAACATCATGATATGGAGTCATTTCTTCTGGTTTTCTTCTATACCCTGGCAAGATGGGCCCTCACTCGATATCCGAAGGACGAACGAGTCAGGTCAATATTCCATGACGTATTCATATGCACGGATCTGTCAAAACTTCGATGGAAACGGAAGATGTTGTGGGTAGGACCCTTTGCGTCTGTTCAGCACCGCCTCAGTGAAGCGCTCGCAGCACTTGCGCATTTTCTGGCTGGGGTGATGAGTGCTCAGAATGAAGTCATTGATGATGAACTGAGGGCCCTGCTTAAAATTAAAAAAATTGAAGGATCGAAATTTTCATCCTTTCCGGAATCAGTACCGATCAAATGCGAACTGGTCGAGGACATTTTCGTACAAGCCAAAGGTATTCTCCAAGCATAGTGAATGACACGCCCTTTATGGAAATTTAGCGACATTGTGCATGTCACGCATGCATACAGGAGATGAGCGGCTGGGCGTGGCTGGGCAGAAAGCGAGTGTATCGGGAGGTACAGCGGTTGATCAAAGTGATAAAAGATGAGGATACCAAGAATCTATGTAAAACTGTTTTGGATATCGATGAGTGCCTGTATCAAATCAAGCTGTCAGTACAAAGGTTCAAGTGCGAGTGCGGTATGACCAGGGAACTTGTAATTCTGTCAAGTCGCATAGGTTTGCTCTAATAAAGCAGGGCCTATCAGCGTGAATTTCTTTGTGCAGTCTACGTAGAATACTAAAATTCTAGTAATACAGTGTCCAACGCTCAAAATGGACATCTCGTGACCTGATTTTTTGAAATGATATCTGCTCCCACAAAAATCATGATTTTCTTCCGAACTCTCGGAATAGACTCCTTTCTTTAGGCAATGGCTTATTGGGCGATGAGTGGACTCATAATCACTACTTATTTTAATGTCTTCAATCACTACTGTGATCCCTTGTATCACTACTTTAATGTCTTTAATTCGCTGTCCGGTGCTCAATGTATCTTTCTTTCGAGTTGTCATAAATGTAGTTGAAATGATAATCTCTGGAGGGGTCATTTGGTTTTGGTCTCTAGTTATTGCGGGTCATCCATACCATCATAATAGTGGTTGGAACCATCGTTCAAACAAAGCTTTCTCAAGTTAATAATACTCTAGACGAGTCAAGAGGTTCAAACGCTGACGTGAGCCTTTTCAAATCCGGCCAGGAATCTAACGATGATGCCGGGCTTCGATGAAAAGGGTTTTCTCTATCTCGGCGGATGAAAGGGTGTCCATATCGATCTTCTGATGGCGCAGGGGTGAATCTCGATATCGGAATAATTAGCGATTACTCAACGTGAAACTGTGCATGTGATCACACTCAGTGGGGTGGCCATTTCCATTGGGTTTTCTATACAACTGATAAGCCCACTGTAACGCCTCGTGATGCTTGTACACAACTAAAGGGTCGACTCTCAAGAGAAACACACCTACTTGCGCGCATTGAGATCAGTCACAAGGTACACATATTACACGTGCGTGCCTCTTTTGTAGTTCTGGCATCGATCTCCTTTGGAAGAACTACCTCTTGTCTCTAATATGGACCGAACTGTCGAACCTATGTCTCCTAGCAGACCTTCTTCTCCCTCTATCTCCAACTTTACTCAGAATTACGACACAACAAGTGTACGCACTGGACTCACACACGATCTCAAAAGATTTGGGATCAATGTCGATGGCAAATTTGTCCTTGAGAGAATCCTCAAGATCAGCGAAGCCTCTATAGAGGACGTTGGTGCATGCGCTGGTTTACTTTGGAGGACACATCGCGAAGATATTGAAACTCTTCAGAGGGTAGTTATGCATGGGAAGGCGGCCGACGAGAAACATATGTATGCTCCCCTGGTAAGCAACTTCCCTCAAGGCCCACATCGCCTTCTGATAACATGAATTGTAGGAGAACTTGTGCCGGACCATCGCAACATATGGATCAAAGCGCCCGTGTCGTCATCTTGTGACTACCACCACCAAACATTTGGAATTAGAAAGCCACTTCACTGGATTGTTAATGCCCGATCTTTGTACCGTCGAGGTGGATAAAAGAAAAGTGGTATCCGATGAGGGGACAGGAAAGTGTTTCTCCGCCAGGTTGCAGCCTTTGCCGAGGTCAAAAAGAGCGACAAAGACGACCCTGTCCCAGTGAGAGCCTCTGCTACTCTAAATACGGCCCGAGTTGCCGACTATGCCGCCTTGTTATTCATGGGCCGCCCTTTCAATTTGTTCATCATAGGTCTGTCCATCTGTGGAGACAAGTTTCGGGTTGGATATTTCGATCGCTCCGGAATACTCTTTTCAGAGGCTCGGGACATTTTTGGCAAGGAGGGGCTGCCCGTTTTCATCAAAGTAATTCGACGGATTACCTGCGACATGTCAAACATCGACCTCGATCACAATCCCAACATTCACTTTCCTGAAGGTCATACATACTATCAGACCGAATATCCCGAATTTAAAATCGATACTGGCCGGCAACCAAGCTATGTTACAGAAGGTCGCTCATTGTGGGTCTCCTTTTCATATCTTGGACGAGGAACCTCCACATGGATAGCCCCATCCAGCAACGGCACAAAAGTGGTTCTCAAGTTCGCTTGGCGAAGGGAAAATCGTAGAGAAAAATTCAGCATATACAACGATGTCGGTCAAAATGCCTGGGGGAGAAAACGCTCTTGATCCGCTACCACCACCCGACCGGAGGATTCCCACGGTTAGGAGAGGAGGGGATAACATCTGTAGCACAAATGTACAGCGAAAGCGTGAAGAAACGTATCAGAGGAAACCAAGACAGACCACCGGGAGATGACCCGGGAGGGTTTATAAACACATCACCTACGAGACCGACCTTGGGACGCCGCAAACACAGAGACATCGACGTGTTCGGCCACCAGGTGGAACAAGAACCCAGGACCCCTACGAGACCGAGGCGTACCCCCGGAGAACAAGGGGGAATGGAAACGGATTCAGTCACGGACACAGAAGCCAGGACAGCGTCGGAAAACGAAGTGATAGTCATCAGTCAACTCGAAAACCTAAAAAGAGAATTTGGTCGCTACTCGGTCCATTACGCGTGGGACCCGAGAACGGAAGAACTGGTGTACGAAGTGGCGAGGAAGGTGCTACCAGAAATTGTGACAATAGGTGAGAGAAACGGCAATACCAGCAATGCTGATTCCGCGCGCGCCCTACAGGAAACCGCTGAACTACGCTCGGCTGTCAAAGACCTGACGAAGGCAGTAGACACTCTGGCAAAACGCCGGGAAAGTGAAACCGCGCAGAACGGGACGAACGGAAGTGAACCGACGGTAGCCCAAGGTGTGAAGACGGTACTTGCCATAGGCCCAACGTATAAACCCACAAAGAACAGCCCCCCATTGACCCAGACCCCACAACGCCAACAGGCGCCACCACGCTCGCCGAAAGACCAATACCATTTGGCATGACTCATCGTCATCCTGCGGGGAGAGAAATTCGACACTACTTTCTTAAACCCACGCAGACTTGTTAACCTTATCAACGATAGACTATCCCAATCCCTGACCGCGGACCACCTGTGTGTAGCCTCAGCACAGTACAACTACAATCAGAACTTGATAATCATGCTCTGCGAAGATCAAAAGGGTGAAGATTTGAGACAGCACGCGGGAGAATTCTTCGACATTTTCGGGGTGCCGGCCCACACCAATGATATGCTCACAGACAACAGACGATACAAAGTCCGAGTGAATGGAGTGTGGATGGGGAGAGACGGCCATGGATACGTCAACACACCGGATGACCTACTGGAGGAGATCAGACGATTCAACCCTATAATGGCAAAGGTAAACTTGATGGGCAAGCCCAGATGGATACGAGCTGAGACAGACCTGTGACAGGAGGAGTATTCATTGATAGTACTGGAGTTTGCAGAGGAAAATGATGCAAAAACCTTGCTTGCAACATGGTATGTAGTCATGTACATGAATTTTTGTGAAGTTGTACATCATGTGGACAGATTACCCATGCTGCAATGCAGCAAATGCTGGTTGCTCAGACATCATGCATCAAAATGCTGAAATATTACAAGATGCAGGATCTGTGCTGGAGAACATGGGGAGGAGGACCATAGAAAGGCCAGGACCCAGCAGACAGGCAAGCAAGGGGATAGGATGGATGAGGATCACCAAAGCAAGAATGATGGTGCAACAAAATGTATTAATTGTGGTGGGGACCACCTGGCAACAGAGAGGAACTGCCCAGAGAGGAAGAGGTTCCAGATGATTGCAAGGGAGAGAGATGTAGGACAAGTGGTGGGAGGAGTACAGATCAGGAAGAGGGCAGGAAAGGGCATGAGGAAGGCAACAGCAGCTGAGAGGAGAGTGGTTTGACAGACAGACCAACAGCAACAAGGGGATGGTGACACAGGAGAGGGAGGCCAGCAGATAGCCGAGTGCCCAAAAGCACATGAACAAAGCAAGGGACAGAAATTGATGGACACAACAAACAGGACTAACAAGTACATGGCACTGGAAAATCTATTAAATCAAGAGAAAAGGGGGAGTTGGGCAGACAGTGATATGGAAGAACATATTGAGATGGAAATGCAGAACACTGGTAATGCACATCCAATATGAAGACTAAACCAATATGCATTGCACAACTGAATACTAACCAAAGCAACACAGCATGTCACACTATGCTAAACACTTTCATAGATAAATTCAATATAATGGTGGTGACCAAACCATAGTGGGGCAAGATAGGAAATGGGCAGAGGGGACCAGCAAACCTGGGGGGGGAGGACATGGACTCGCATCCTACTAATTGCAGTGATTCTGATGAATAAGAGACTGAGAGTCATGGCCTACATCAAGAAGAGACACAAATTCTTAGTGATGCTCAGATTGGACTTGGCTGAGGACCTGGACATTCAAGTTCTAGATGTCTCACAAGCTAATTACTCCAAAGTAACACTAGTTAACATATACAGTTAACCAAGAGGAGAAGAAGAATTGACCACATGGTAAGATGCCTCTGAAAGGCTACAGACAATCAGGCTGCCACAGGGGGACCCAGTAGTCATTAGTGGGGACTGGAACCAATGTCACCCATTGTGGAGCAAGGACAACACCAGACCTTTGGAGAGGACACAGAAGCTTGTCAAATGACTCCAAGACAATGAATTCACACTGATAGAGAGTATGCACTTACTATGAGCACTGGAAAAGGAGTGCAACATCAGTCCTAGATCTGACATGGGCCAATGCAGAAGCCATAAACTTGGATGCAACAAAAGAATAGGCAGTTGACCCAAGCCTAGCATGTAGCTCCATTTTGCCCTAAGGTGGATGATTGATCATGGAGTGATGGAAGTACAGGACCCAACAGGGTGCAAGTATAACTTCAAGCACATGAAATTGGACAATTGGAAGGACACCTTCAGAAATGAAATGTCCAAACATGCTAAAAGGTGGGCCCTACTACAAGCACTAGACTCTCACCATACCCCAGAAGATTTAGACAGAGACATTGAAATAGTCATGGAGGCAATGTCAGCAGTGATAGACCAAAATGCCAAGATTAAGAAACCATCAGACAAGGCCAGACCATGGTGGTCAGAGAAACTCAACTTGGCAAATGACAAGAAAATGAAACTAAGGGAAGACCAATGTATGTTCAAAGAATGCTGGGGGGAACAGAGTGCAGCCATAAATAGGAATTTACAAAAGACCACTAAATATTCTAGGAGAGCATACAAGAAGGCAAAAACAGACTGGATCATGGAGATGCTGAAAAGTGCAACCCCAAAGACAATGTGGGGCCTGACAGGATGGTCCAAGGGCTTGAGATGTTACTCATTGCCAACAATAAAAAGAGGGGACAATGAACCAGCAGTGACTCATGAAGACAAATGTGATGCCCTGCAGGAGGCCATGTTCAAGCCCCATCCAAGGCTGGAAGACAATGAAGCCCCAGACATGACAGGACAACAACCACAGGACCTACCACATGTAAGGATAACAAAAACTGAAGCAAGAGAGGCAATCTATGGACACAGCACAAAAAAAGGCACCAGGGGTTAGCCAGCAACTGTTCCAAACTGTTCAATGGGCCTGAGTGTCAGAGGACTTCCATTTCCAACCTCTGTGCCCAACCTACACCAACTCTCCTTGACCCATTCTCATTTCCTGAGGCTCATTCATCACCTCTGGAGTGCTCTCCAGATCTGCAGAGATCTCTGGAGGTCATTTTCCTTTTCCAGAAACCCCCAGAACTTGCCATAGTCCCTTGTCAAGCACTTTTCTGAGGTTAGTGTTAGTTCTGGTCATCAGTGCAGTTGTTCCCATGCCTCCACCACCAGCTGATGTGCTGCACTGAGCAGCAGGGATCCTTAGACTTGTTCTCTTTGAAATCCCTTCTGCTAGGTAATTAGTTACTATTTGTATTATCAGTTACCATTTCTAATATATTTTGAATTCCCCTCTGCTAGCTGCATAATTTAGCTGTCACTCCCAGAGGTCACCCTTACAGCAGAACAAGTCTCAGGATCCTGGTCTGGTAGCCCCTCATAGCCTGTACAGAGTCTCTGAGCTCCCTATCTGTTGCTTTCCCACCAGGCTTAAGCATCCATGGAATTCTATGTCTCAGCTCATCAACCCAGACACTTCCTTGGAGGCCCCAGCCCTGCAGGACAAGGCCTGGACTTGCCTGCTACACCTAGAGAGCCAAGTGCAATTGACCCAATCTTCCCTCACTCATCACATGACCAAACTCTCCACCCTTTGCCAAACCACCAAGCTCATTTCTTAATCCCTTCAGGCACTACTAGAGCACCTTCCCCCTACCCCTGTGCTCTCCCTGGCAGCAGGACCACCCCTGACTGCTCTGGTAGTCCTCTCAGCAGCTCTGGTAAATCCCCAAGCATGGATTCCCCATCTTGTGCTCCTGGACACATATGATGGTAACTGCTCTGGTGGAAAATGTTTCCTCTAGTCCTGTATCACCTATGTTCATCTCAGCAAAGACACCTTTGACTCTGACACACTGAAGATAGCTTTGAGTAGGGTTGTACATGAAGACCAAATGTGCCTCCACCTACATTGTCAGGTTCCACTGACCCAGGGGCTCAGCTACACTGGGCAAGTCCCTTACTAGGTGGACACAACATCTAGACCTATGATCCCTAACTCCAGTAAGCTCCAGAAGAGTGAAATGGGGCAGGGGAAGGGGATAGCAGAGGTCTGGGAAGGTCCAGGGTGTTCCTGTGGATCCTATGGGAAGTGGAGTGATGGGCAAGTGAGGGACAAGCAACACAAACTCAGCAAGTCTGGGTTATGAGTACAGGGAGTCCTGGGAAGTTGAGACAAGATGAGAGATGGGAGCAAGACAAGACAAGACTTTAGAAAACAGACAAGAGACTGAAAATGGAAACTGATAAGATCAAGACTGACAAGATGGAGACAGATGCAATCAGGAGAGGATAAGATTCAATGAAATGATATGGAATAGAAAGATGGATACATGAGAGATGTAATAAGCATGAGAATGTAGATAATATCAAGACTACCTAGCTATCACTACACCATGGCTTAAGCACCTGCAGGGAAAACTCCTTTGGGATTGCAGGTCTGAGGTCAGGTTGTGTGGGCAAGTCTCAGGTATGATTGTTTGGGGCATCCCAAGACTGGCTTGTCAGTGGTGGTATTGTCTTGATACATAACTGTGATGCATGCCAGGGTGGGTGGACTTATCTGGACTCTGAGGGGATATTGGGGGAATCATGGAGACTGCCAGAGAAGCATTGGAGTTTTCTGGAGAAGCCTTGGGAGTTGCTGGAGTGGGTGCTAGGGGGTGGGGAAGTGTTGTAGATGTTGGGAGTGAGGGGGAGTGCATTCTGGGCTTACTGGAGTGGTTCAGGGGAGGTCTAGGGTCTAGCAGGGGTTCAGAGATGGGTTGTGATATACATGCTACAAGTGTTCTGATGCCCCAGAGGCATCAGAAGCTTTGCAGATTGGGCTGCCTTTAAAAAGGACTTCTGGGTGGAGTCCTTCCTGATCAACCCCACCAAAACTGCCACTCTAGTGCTACAAGACTGGGAGCAGTATGGGCAAGGGAAGTGGATGCTGGACAAGTATACCAGGCATTAGTTGAGCAAGCAGCCTACCCTAACAGTCTCCAATTGTGCCTCATGTTCCAGAGCAGCCTGCACCCTGCACTATTGGAATGCATCAACAACCTTGCCAAGGGGCAATGAGCAGATTGCCTCCTGGTACAAGGTGGCCCAGGATCAGTGGCAGCTCATGAAGGTTTGACAGGAGCTACACCATATGCACCTGACTCACTGCCCTGCTCATTCTGCCACTCCCTGGCACCATGCTCCTGTACTCCTAGCACTCACCTTGGCTTTGATCACCCCTGCACCACAACCTTGGCTGTTGTGCTTGCCTGCACTGTGTCCCCTGCCACTGGGCATTTCCATGGATGTTGATACCACCCAATGCTACTATGCCAAAGATGCCAAAAGCCAGAGCACTTTGTGCAACACTGCCCATTGGGTCTCAAGGTACATTACCTCTGTGCAGCCAAGCAGGAGAAGCTCCTCCTGCAACTGCTGGTTGCAAAGGATGCTGCTGGAGACTCCTCGCTGGACAAGCTGGCACCAGAGTTGACCCTGGAGGAGAGCAGTGCTTGCACCCCCCTCCCAGGCCTGGAGGAGGATTTTTAGTTGAGTGACAGATGAGGTGTATGCCTCCATCACTGGGTACTAACAGGTTTGTGTGTCTGTCAGTAGAAAATGATATTGCCCTTCCCAATATCAATGACCCTAAGACAGAAGAACCTGAGTCTTCCCCTCCAGATGTACAAACACCAACTCTGGTCCCCAAGCAGAGCTCCCTGATGCCAGTTAGGCTCCATCTGTGCCACCCCACCTGGGAATGCCAACTGCCCTGGCAGTATGTAGTGGCTGCAAACCTTTTAGCAAACTCCTTGCACATTGACATGGAGATCAAGACTATGAACACTCAGCAAACCTGCAGAGTCACTGCCCTCCTGGACAGTGGAGCAATGGGGCTGTTCCTGGACTCAAAGTTTGTGAAGCACCACAGCTTGACCATGCAGCTGCTTCCCAAACCCATTCCAGTGTGTAATATTGACAGAATGCCCAACAAAGCAGGTGCCACCAGCTCCATGGCAGACCTT
>JAGGAV010000225.1:0-23087 GCA_017657295.1 Termitomyces sp. DKA64
CAGGCCAAGCAGTCATTCAGATGTGCTAAGAGTGGGTGCATCCTTGGACTAAGCTTGGAGTAGAGTTGGACATGGTCTGGAGACCAGTCCTCTAACATCAGCCTCTCTTCTAGGTTTGTTGCCTTGATGAACAATGTTTATCTTCCCTGGGTTGGGCAAGAGTGTTGAGCAGTGTTGGTGCTATATGTAGGTGCCATGGAAGTGCCCTGAGCATAGTGCTCAAAGACATAGCTAATAACCATTGGAGACAACAGAGCTGAAGTTGGAGTAGAGAGGGCCATAGGTGAGCTGGCTGGCAGTGAAGGTGCTGCTGAGACAGGCATAAGAGATGGATCATCCCAGTCAGTGGGTTCTTCAAAATCTATGGTAGAGTCAAGCATAGGAGCCATAGGAAGAGGAGGCAGTGCAGACAGTGCAGGGGCCTTAGGAGGAGGTGGTGCAAATGGGGTAGAGGGTTTTGGGGTGGACAATGCAGGTTCCCTTGAATGGGCCAGCACAGCAACTGCCAGTGCAGCATTGTCAGATTGCTGCTTCTACAGTATGTGCACATGCTTCTTAGCAATGTGCTTTCCAAGGACAATGAGGGCTTCACCAATCTGCTAGTTAGTGCCCTAGATAGTGACAAAGCATTGGCCTTCACTACTAGCTGGACTGACTGAAAAGGCAGCCAGCTAAGAGCCAGGCAGGTCATGGGCTTGTTTAAGGCCCCACCCCTGATGCCTAATGACATGCACAACAAGAGAGTTGAGGAGCTCAAGGGTGCACTCATAGCAAGGGGCTTTACCATCAGTAGGGGGAAGGTCCTGAGCAAGAGGAATGGCCAGGGGAGTATTAGAAGTAGAGTGTGGGACCTGTCAAGGGTTATGAGAGGGTGGCACAGTAGGGGTTTGCAAAGACTTGTAGGGCTTAGGGCAGCTAGGACAAGCAGAACAATGAGCTACCAGAGTGTTACTATGCTTGTCAGCAGTTTGAGCAGTGGCAACCACATGTCCAGTCTCCAGGGTGGCTAGTCTGCATTTGAGGGTGGCAAGTATTAGTTGCATCTGCTGTAGAGTAGAGGCCCAATTGGTAGTCCAGTGAGGTGTTGCAGCAGGGCCTGTCCTAGGGACAGGAGGCATGCTAGAGGCCTGGTCAGAAGGGTGAGCAGAGGGTACTGCAGTAGGAGTATGAGTCATAGAGGTAGGGGAAGATCAAGAGTTAGAAGACATAATAGGGGGTAGAGTTGGGTACTGTGGGCTAGAGGGGTGGACAGTGTAGGAGGCTAAACAATCTGTAAGGGGAATGCTTGATGTCTGCAGAACTCCTTCCACAAGGCAAGCAAGTGCCAGTGATAAGTGAGAGTTGAGCAGGCACAGAGGCAAGCAAGAGTTGGACAAGGGACCAGCAGGGCAGACCAAGCAGTTGGACATTGCTAAAGAGCTTACAGTTGGTTTGATGTGTAGGCCAGAAGAACACTGCTATTGTTCAGCCTGGAAATATATTATATCCACAGGCTGCCTTTATATACTACATTGGTGGCTGTGCTATTACTAATACTGTTTAACTAATTGGGCCCTGGTATGTAATGGAGTATGACTAATAATAATTGATGCTGAGTAAGGTCCATGCATATGACTCATCAAGGCTAACTACTAGAAGACAGAAGGGGATAGGGCAGGCCAAGCAGTCATTCAGATGTGCTAAGAGTGGGTGCATCCTTGGACTAAGCTTGGAGTAGAGTTGGACATGGTCCAGAGACTGGTCCCCTAACAGTGCTATGGTCTGCCCTCTGGGACAGGGTGTCCAGCTTTCTCATACTCTGGCCTGGCTTGTAGTGCAGCAAAAAGTCAAAGTTGGCAAAGTAGAGAGACTACTGGATCTGCTAGCAATTGAGCTTCTTGGCCATCCAGAAGTACTCAAGGTTCTTGTAGTCTGTTCACACTTTGAACTTATGTTGTGCACCCTCCAGGAAATGCTGCCACTCTTTGAAGTGCTGGATGATGGCCAACATCTCCTTGTCATGGATTTTGTAGTTGCACTCCACTGTGTTCAGGCTGTTGGAGTAGAAGGCCATCAGGCACCATTTCCCATCCTCCTGGGATCATTGTGACAGAACAGCTCTGGTGGTGAAGTTGGAGCTGTCAACTTCTACTCAGAAGGAAGAGTCATCATCCAGGAAGAGGAGGATGGGTCTGGTGGTGACAGCATGCTTGAGATTGTTGAACATTGTCTACTCTAGGGGGCCCCAACTCTAGGCAGCATCCTTCATGGTGAGGTTGGACAGCAGTTGGGCATGGTGGGAGAAATACCAGATGAACCTCTGGTAGAAGTTAGTGAAGCCTAGAAAGGCCTGCACTTTATTCTTGTTCTTGAGCTCCAGCCACTCCACAACACCTGCCACCTTCACTGAGTCCATCTCCACTGCTCTGTTCAAGATGATCAGACAAGATACTTGATCCAAGTCCACTCAAACCTGCACTTCTCCAGTTTGAGATAGAGCTGATAAAGGCAGAGGCATTCTAAGATGATGCACATGACCCAGTGGTGCTCCTTCAGCATTTTGGTGTAGATGAGGATGTCATCAAGGTATATGCACACTATGCCTCTGGTGATGAGGTCCTGGAATATGTTGTTCATCATTGTTTGGAAGGTGGCAGGGCTGTTGATGAGTCCAAAGAACATGATGAGGGGTTCAAACAATCCCTGGTTGGTCTGGAAGGTGGCCTTCTACTTGTCTCTCTCCTAAATGCATACAATGTTGTAGCCTCATTGGACATCCAATTTGATGAAGTACTACACACCCCAGAGGTTATTGATGAGCTTGGAGATGAGGGGGAGGGGGTAGTGGTTCTTCACTGTCATAGCATTAAGAACCTGGTAGTCCTGGACTAGTCAGAGAGAGCCATCCTTCTTTTTGATAAAGAAGACCAAAGAAGCCATTGGGGATTTGGAGGGGCAGATACAACTGAAGGCCAAATTCTCCTGCAGGAAGATATCAAGCTTGTCCTGCTCCTTTGGCACTAGTGAGTAGACCTTACAACTTGCCAGCTTGGAGTTTGGCATTAATTTGATGGCATGGTCCCACTGCTTGCACTCTAGGAGTGAGTCAAAAGAGGCCTTGGAGAACATGTCCTCAAACATGTGGAGATATGGAGGCACAATGTCCTGGAATTTCCAGGGCATGGAGTTTGCAGTGAAGGCCTGGGCCAGTTGCTGAGAGGTAGTCTGGCTGGCCTGGATCTCCACAATGGAGGGCAGGGAGTGTAGGGTGGTGGTGGCATATATCCAGTCTCCAACTTTCACTGCCTTGTCTAGGAAATCCAGGTTGCACAAGCCATGGAACTCCCCTCCTAATTCCTCCTCCTCCAGAGTCCCTTCACTACTCTGGTTGTCCTTGTAGAGGGCCTCTCTATGGGGGAATGCCAGGGATGGGGGATCCAGAAGGTCTAGATCTGTAAAGAGGAGATGACTGGCACAGCAAGCCCAAATGGCCACATGCTCTTGAACCTCAGCCTGGCACTGTTCCTTGACCTCAGTGGTGCAGGTGGTGCACCTCTGGGGGCATTGGCTCATGATTACCTTGTTCTGGGCCCAATCTACTTCAGGGTTGTGCTCCCAGAGCCAGGTGAACCCAAGGATCATATCCTGCTTGCCTAGGCTGGTAACAGTAAAGACTGCACACTTGGTGTGGTTCCTATAGTGGAGGACAAGATCTACCACAGAGTTGATGGCACCTGCTTCATTGGGCATTCTGTCAATATTGAACACCAGAATGGGCTTGGAAAGCAGCTGCATAGTCAGACAGTGGCATTTCACAAACTCCAAATCCAGGAACAGCCCTGTTGCTTTGCTATCTAGGGGGGCAGTGACTCTGCAGGTTTGCTGAGTGTCCATGGTCTCAATCTCATGTTGAGGTGCAAGGAGTTTACAGTGGGATTTGTGGCTACTATGTACTGCCAGGGCAGTTGGTGTTCCCAGGCAGGGCAGCATGGACAGAGCCTAACTGGCATTGGAGAGCTCAGCCAAGGGTCTGGAGTGAGTGTTTGTACTTCTGGAGAGGAGTACTGAGGTTTCTTTGTCCTAAGGTCATTGATATTAAGAGAAGAAATTTCATTTTCTATTGACAGACAAGCAAACCTGTTAGTACCTAGCAATGGAGGCATACATCTCACCTGTGACTTGACTAAAAAGCCTCCTCCAGGCCTGGGAGGGGGTGCAAGCACTACTCTCCTCTGGGGTCAACTCTGGTGCTGGCTTGTTGGGTGAGGGATCTCCAGTGGCATCCTTCATGGCCAACAGTTGCAGGAGGAGCTACTCCTGCTTGGCTGTGAAGAGATAACATATCTTGAGACCCAATGGGCAGTGTTGTGCCAAGTGCCCCAGTTTTCTGCATCTCTAGCACAGTAATGGCGCAGGTAAGTGCTGTCAGGCAGCATCAATATCCATGGTGATACCCAGCAGTAAGGGTTGCAGTGCAGGGATAGCTGGAGCAGGGGCAGATGCCAGGAGTATAGGAGCAGGGTACTGGAGAGTGGTGGCAGGAGTGAGGCAGAAAGTCAGGTGTGTATGGTGCAGTTCCTGTCAAATGTCCAGGAGCTGCCACTGATCCTGGGCCACCTTATACCAGGAGGCAATCTGCTTGTTGTCTGGATGGCCCTCAGCAAGGTTGTCAATGTATCCCAGTAATGCAGGGTGCAGGCTGTTCCAGAACATGAGGCACAGTTGCAGACTGTTGGGGTAGGCCACTTGCTTGACTAATGCCTGGAAGGAATCAATATACTTGTCCAGCATCCTCTTCCCTTGCCCATACTGCTTCTGGTCACATAGCACTAAAGCAGTGGTTTTGGTGGGGTCAATTGGGAAGAACTCTGCTTGGAAGTTCTTTTCAAAGGTGGCCTAATCTGCAAAACTTCTAACACCTCTGAGGCATCAAAACACCTGCAGCACATAGGTGGAGGCATGTCTGGCCTTCATGTACAACAGTACCCAAGCTATTTTCAGTGCATCAGAGTCAAAGGCATCTCTGCTGAGGTGAATGTAGGTGAGGCAGGACTGGAGGAAACACTCTGCTAGAGCAATTACCATTGTATGCATCTGGGAGCATGGGCAGGGGGATCCATGCTCAGGGGTTTACCAAAGCTGCCAGGGAGACTACTGAGGCTGCCAGGGGTGGTTCCATGGCTGGGGGTGGTGTAGAGATAGGGGTCAGGCACTCTAGTAGTGCCTGAAGGGACTGGGAAATGAGCTAAAGGGTGGAGAGTTCAGTTGTGTGATGGACGAGGGAAGATTGGGTCAATTGCATCTAGCTTTATAGGTGTAGCAAGCAAGTCCAGGCCTCTTCCTGGGGTGCTGGGGCCTCCGAGGGAGTGTCTGGGTTGGCAAGCTGAGACATAGAATTCTGTGGGTGCTTAAGCCTGGTGAGGAAGCAATAGATAGGAGGCTCAGAGACTCTATGCAGGCTGTGAGGGGCTTCCAGACCAGGATTTGGAGACTTGTTCTGCTGTAAGGGTGACCTCTGGGAGTGATGGCTAAGTCATGCAGCTAGTAGAGGGAAATCTGAAGTATATTAAAAACAGTAATTGATGATACAACAGTAATTAATTACCTAGCAGAGGGGAATCCAAAGAGAACAAGTCTAAGGATCCCTGCTGCTTGGTGCAGCACATCAGTGGGCAGTGGAGGCATGAGAACAACTGTATAGGTGTCTGGAGTCAACTGAAAGTGCTCAATGAGGGATCATGGTAAGTTCTGGGGGTTTTCCAAAAGGGAGAATAACCTCTGGAGATCTCTGGGGATCTGGAAAATGTCCTGGAGTTGTTGAATGAGCCTTGGGGAGTGGGAATCAGTTGCAGCAAGTTGGTGTTGGTCAGGGGCAGAAGTTGGAAAAGGAAGTCCCCTGACAGTATCCCTCCCTGCCACCCCACATACTTGCTTGGATCCTGCTCTGAGGTAATCTACAAGGTCTGATTATCAGTACCTGAGTTTCCTTTCATCCTTAGTCTTGCTCCCTGCACTTGTGTGACCCAGACACCCCTGTACTCTTGATAGCTGTCCCTGAACTTCTGCCCCTTATCCCTCCCAGCCCTTGCCCCTTGCTCACACTGTCCCCTGCACTTCACTGGAGTTCCCTAGACTTACTTGGACTGCTTCACAGACCCCATATAATCAGCTTCTCCTGTCTGAAGCCTGCCAGAGCATGGATTATATATACAAGACATTGTGTCCACCTAGTAAGGACTTGCCCAGTGGATCTGAGCCTCTGTAGTCAGCAGAACCTGATATAATATTAAGACTCCCCCTTACCCTGTTCTCAATGTCTTCATATAATCCCACATATCCACCTGCTGGCTACCTAGCCAATATCTATGATAGGTCAGTATCCAAAACCTATTATGCTCTGTTCTATCCAACAATGCCAATTGATTGCTATGTGTAAAGTATAAATGAAGTTTTAGTCCTCAGTGTCTCAACATAGTTGGTAAGAGAACTTTATTGACCTGTAGAGTATAAATGAAGTTTTAGTCTACAAGTGGCAGTAAGTAAATATAGTAAGTTTTGTAAGTAATAAACAATGCACTCTTGGTATCTCAATATAGTTGGTAAGACAACTAAGGGTTTGTTTGGTCAGAAACATAAGCATGACAAAAATAAAGCCTGACAAAGCCTTGCAAATAGGGAGTGGCAGTGGTGGCAGCAAAGATATCTGAATAAGGAAATAAAAGAAATATACATAATGTGATGCTCATGTGTTTCCTCCAACACTCCCCCAGACATGCATGTGTCATGTAGCTTTTGAGCCTGAGTAATGAGATGAGATATTTATGTGTGGTGTGGGGAAGCAGCTTGGTAAATAGGTCAGCAATGATTTTGGTTGATGATATATGCATGATTTTGATGTCCCCTTCCTGTATGTGTTTCCATATATAATGGTGCTGAATATCAATATGTTTTGTTCAGGAGTGGCCTTTGATGGACTCTGCAGTGCAATCAATGAGTTATTGTTGATGAATAAGTGGATAGACAGGGGCTGGGGTAGATCAATCTCTACAAGTGAGTTGTGCATCCAGAGGCCTTGTTGTGACCCTCTCATCATTGCCATATACTCTGCTTCAGTGGTGCTCAGCACAACTGTGTTTTGATGCTTGGAGCTCCATGATACAGCCTCTCCCACTATCAAGAAGACATATCCAACTGTTGAATGCCTAGTGTTGAGGTCCCCTCCATAGTCTGCATTCACATAGCTGATTGGTTTCACTGCTCCCCCAAACTTGTTGGAATATATGATATGGTTTTCTAGAGTTCCTTTCACATATCCAAGTATATAGGTGAGTGCTTGCCAGTGTGCTGGGCCAGGTTGGACTGGAACTGAGCCAGCAGTCCAACTGTGTATAAGAGATCTGGCCTGGTTGCAACCTACACCCACATGAGTGATCTCAAGAGCTTGTAGTACAGTTTGTCTGCCATATATTGACAATTATTTGTTTTGAGGTGCCATTGCTTCTGTAAGTCTGATGCTTGTGGATAAGGGTGTTGCATGGGGATGGCATTCTTCCATGCTGAGGTGCTTGAATAAGCTGCCTGGAACAGAGATATTGCATCAGTGTCCAGATTTCTCTCAATGGCCATACCAAGGATGAATGAGGGGGTGCCTAGGTTTTTCATGTCATAGATTGCTGCCAATTCACATTTAGCCTCCTTGGCATCCTGAGGTGTGGTCAAAATGCTGAACATGTTGTCATTAAATGTGTCATGGTGTGTTTGGTGGCTGTCTGTCTTGTCCTAACACAACTGTCAGCTCTCAACATTTGATATTCCAGTTCCCTGTATGCACAATCAAGTGTATGCCACCAATTGCATCCACCCTGCATCAACCCATACAGGGTTTTCAGGAGTAAGCACTTCTTCCCCTCCCCTCCTGACAACCCTGACCAAACATCCATATACACCTCAAAATCTGAGACACTGTTCAAGTAGGCCAACACAAAGTCAACCTGCCAGATTTTGAGACCCTCCTGTGTGGCAATGGCAGCTGACATGCACAGTGACTCCATGTGCACCAATGCTGCATAGGTCTCCTTGTAGTCCTCTCTGAGTACTTGGGAGTATCCCTTCATAACAAGTCTGGCTTTCCACTTTGCAATGCAGCCCTCTGCATCAAACTTGATGGCAAACACCCAGCAACACCTGATAACCCTCTTTCCTCTCAGAATTGAAGCATCATGTACCATACCAGCCTAAACACATCCCACTCCTCCAGCATCTTCAGCTTAGCCTGAATGGGTGGCATCCAGAGTTCTGGTTTGAGCATGACCTCTGCAAAACTCTTTGGTATGTATGTTTCATCATACCTGTCAGCAGATGCATCTAGCAATGACAAACACACATATGCATCCTTGGCAAAGAACAATTGTGGGGCAGTGGGGGCAGGGTCAGGTAATGCTAAGCCCTGCAATCTGTCTGATTGACAGGGCACAGGGGCAGTGGCCTGCAGTGCAGAGGTTTCAGGGGCCATATCCTTGGTGCCTATTATGGTGGACTGATCAGGGTCATTATTTGCTTTGATTGGCACAGGGTGGAGTGATTCATCAGTGGGTTGGATGTGTGGGATGACTGGTTGTTTAGATGTGATGATGCCTGTGGTCATGAGGTTTGGTTGGAGTGCCATGGTTGCTAAGAGATCATCATCTTTGCTCATAATGGTGAGTGTTTGGTGACCTATTCCCTCATCAAAGATGACATCACAGATTGTCACTATAGAGCAAGTGCCTTGATCAAACAACTTGTATCTGTTGTCTGAGTACCTGTCATGACCCATTCCTGGACCCTTGCCCCTTCAGCCTACCTCTGGACTTTGCCCAGTCAATGTAAGGGCAACCTCTGGGAGCAATGGCTAAATCATGCAGCTAGTAGAGGAGAATGCAAAGTATATTAGAACTGGTAATTGACAATACAAATAGTAATTAATCATCTAGCAGAGGAAAATCTGAAGAGAACAAGTCTAAGAATCCCTGCTGCTTGGTGCAGAACATCAGCAGGTGGTGGAGGCATGGGAATGACTGTATAGACAACTGGAGTTGGCTGAGAGTGCTTATTGAGGGATCATAGCAAGTTCTAGGAGTCTCTGGAGATCTCTGGGGATCTGTAGAATGCCCTGGAGATGTCAAAACAAGCCTTGGAGGAGTGGGATTGGTTGTGGTGAGTCAGTGTTGGTCAGGGGAAGAGGTTGGAAAAGGAAGTCCCCTGTCATCACTCCCCCTCTAGCATGCATCACCTTGACATGCAGGGTAGAAGAAGTTCTGGATTGCCTGGTCCACTGGTGAGAGGGGATAGATTCCTTGAATGGCTCAGAGTGCATCTGGATGTTGTTGGTGGAACTCCCTGACCAGTCTGGGTGCATGCACATTCTCCCAGGGTTCCCAGGAGATGTCCTCAATTCTGTAGCCTTTCCACTTTACCTTGTATTGTAACTGCTGCTGGAACAGATGGCTATCCAGGATCTCCTCCACCTCATACTCCTCATTGTTGCTGTCCACCACCAGAGGTGACAGGGGTGCCAGGTGTCACCCTGGGATAGGGTCTACTGGTGCCAGAGTTAGCTTGACCATGTTGAATACTAGATGGAGCTGGCACATTTCCATGGGGAGCCAGAGTCAATAAGCTAGAGATCCTACCTGTTATTCTACCATGAAGGGTCCTAATAGCCAGAGCAAGAGCTTTTTTGATGGTCAGGTGGTGTCAATATTGGGGGTATCCAGGTAAACTTGATCTCCAGACTAGTACTTGGGTGCTAGGGTTCTTTTGCAGTCATAATATCATGCCATGTCATCCTTTGCCTCTGCCAGCACTGCCTGGGCTTCCTCCTGTGCAATCTTCATCTGGTCCATAAACTTACCCATGGCCTCATTCTCCAAGGGTTGAGCCCAGGGTTTGAAGCTCATGCACAGGTGACACCCAGTGTCCAGGAAGAAAGGCAAAACTTGAGTGGCCATGTGAATGTGGTTGTTGTACTGGAACTCAGCATTGGGGAGGAGTTTGTCCCAGTCATCCTGGCACTCATTGCAGAAGAGGCAGAGATATTGTTTGAGTTCCTGGTTCACACATTTGGTCTGGCCATTGGACTGTGGGTGGTAGGTGGTGGAGGTATGAAGCTTCACATTAAGTAGATGGTAGAGCTTCTGGGTGAATTCCAACACAAATTGTGGACCCTGGTCAGATACATAGGCATTGGAGAGGCCATGGAGCTTCCAGACATTCTTCTGGTACAGGTTTGTGGTGCCCATGGCAGAGCAAGTGGTGTGAGTGGGGATAAAGTGGGCTCACTTGTCACAGAGATCTACCACTACCATGATGGCATCATAGCTGTGGGCATTGGAGAGCTCTACAATGAAGTCTACCAAGGCAACACTCCATTGCACCAAGGAGATGGGCAGAGGATGGAGCTGTCCAGAGGGGAGGCAATGTTGGGGCTTCATTTGGAGGAAGAGATTGTAGGTGCTAGTGTAGGATCCAGTATACCAGGACATTTGAGGCCACCAGTAGTTCTGGGACACTAGCTCCAATGTCTTTCACTGGCCAGGGTGTCCTGTGATCCAGGAATCATGATGCTGCTTTACAATCCTCTGGTGGAGCTCTGGGTCATTGGGCATGTAAATGCAGTCCCAAAAGGTCAGGAGTCCATTGCAGAGGGCTCATTCATTCACATGGATGGACTTGGTGCTGGTGGTACATCCTGACTTGAGTGCCTGGGCTGCTTGAGCAATGAGTTCCTCCTGCAGACCATCCTGGCTTCCTCACCAGATGTCCCAGAGGATCTCTACCTCTGCTCCCTCAATGACTAGACCTTCCATGGCTTGGATTGCAAACAACTCAGGTCAGAGAAGGATGATGCTACTATTGTCATCTTCCCCAGTGCTGTGGTCAGCTCTTTGGGACAGAGCATCTGGCTTTCCCATACTCCAGCCTGGCTTGTGGTGCAGGGAGAAGTTGAAGTTGGCTAGGTAGAGAGACCACTGGGCCTGTTAGTGATTGAGCTTCTTGGCCATCTAGAAGTAGTCAAGGTTCTTGTGATCTGTCCACACTTCAAACTTATGCTGTGCACTCTCCAGGAAATGCCACCACTCCTTGAAAGACTGGATGATGGCCAACATCTCCTTGTCATGGATTTCATAGTTGCACTCCACTGCATTCAGGCTCTTGGAGTAGAAGGCCACTGGATGCCATTTCTTGTCCTCCCAGAATTGTTGTGACAGAACAGCTCCAGTGGTGAAGTTGGAGCTGTCAGCTTCTACCTGGAAGGGGGAGTCATTGTCTGGGAAGAGGAGCATGGGTCCAGAGGTGATTGTGCACTTGAGATTGTTGAAGGCCATCTGCTCTAGGGGGCCCCAGCTCCAGGCAGCTTTCTTCATGGTGAGGTTAAACAATGGTTGGGCATAATGGGAGAAATCCTGGATGAACCTCCAGTCAAAGTTAGTGAAGCCTAGGAAGGCCGGCACCTCCTTGTTCTTGGGCTCCAGCCACTTTGCAACATCTGCCACCTTCACTGGGTCCATCTCCATGGCTCAGAATGAGATCAAAACTGCCAATTGAGCCTACTCAAGCATACTGATGCCCAGTGCAATATGACCCCCAATTGGACCCCTAGCACTTTTGTCTGGCTCAACCAACACAACCTTAAAATCCAGAGACTCTCAGTGAAGCTCAACCACAAACAACTCAGCCCCTTCAAAAATCCTCTGGAAGGTCTCAACCTCTGTAAGGGCAACCTCTGGGAGTGATGGCTAAATCATGCAGCTAGCAGAGGGAAATCCAAAGTATATTAGAAATGGTAACTGATAATACAAATAGTAACTAATCACCTAGCTGACAGACTCATGCCTCCAAGCTCAACCTACTTCCAAGACTGAAAAGACTCCACCTGGTCTTTCATATATGCCTACTCAAGAAATATGCCCTGGACCCCTTTTCCAGTCAATGCCCAAGCTGACCCCTGCCTGTCAAAGTCAAGGACAAATATCACTATGAGGTTAACCACATTCTTGACTCCCACCTTGTCTGTGGTCAGCTCTGTTATCTGGTCCATTGGAAGGGCTATGGACCCAAGAATGACACTTGGGAACCCAAGAGAAACCTCTCTGCCCCCCCCCCCCCCCCCAAGCTTTGGGACTTCCACCAGTGACACCCCACCCAGCCCTGGGACAAGAAAAAATAGGATTAGCTGGTACAGACAGCAGTAGTGGGCATAATCCCCACCTCTGGATTCACTAGGGATTCAACTTCCACCAGTAATCCCTACATTGTTTTTGTTTCTATCTTCTTGCACAATCTGAAAAACACCTTAAGACTCACATGGATGGAACCAAAAAACAACAAGTACACCATTATGGCTACAATATGGTACAGCAATATTGTCAGGTTCCACTGACCATGGGGGCTCAGCTGCACTGGGCAAGTCCTTATTAGGCAGACACAACATCTACACTTACAATCCTGTGCTCCAGTGAGCTCCAAAAGAGTGAAACTGGGTGGGTGAAGTGGAGAAAGGTGGTCTGGGGAAGTCTAGGGTGCTCTGGTGGGCTAGACAGAGGAGTGGGAATGATGGACAAGTAGGGAGCGAGCACAATATAGAGCTCTGGAGTTGAAATATCAAGAACAAAGATGAACTCAGGGCAGGACTCCAAGTAGAGGGTGTGGGGAGTTTTTGGAGATCACAGAGTTGAAAGGAAGAGTTGGGGCAATAAGAAGAGAGTCAAATGTAGCCAGAAAAGTCAAGATGAGATGAGAAACTTAGAGAAAATGAGATGAGACAAGACTTAGAAGATAGAGACAAGAGACAGAGATGAGATGAGAAAGGAAACTGATAAGATTGGAACTGACAAGATTGAAACTAATGAGACAGAACAATGAGAAGGAAACACAAGAAACATAACAGTTATTCAGGTAATATCAAGACTACCATAACAGATACTATTCTACAGCTTATATACTGGCTACTGGACCTCTTCTGGGAATTGCAAGTGTGATGGCAGGACTCAACAGAGACATGTAGGGTTGCTGGGTGTCAGTTCTAATCAGTTGGCAGGTTGCAGCAGTATTTTGATGGGAATTGATGGGAATGCAGGTCATGCCATAGTCATTAGGAAGTTCTGGAGTGATTAGGCAGATTGAGAGAGCAAGTCAGCAATGTGGGCTGGGGTTGGGAGAGACATTGGGGGTGTCCAGGAGCTTGGAAAGGGTTGGGGGTTTGATAGGGTCTGCAGATAATGTGGTTAGGGTCCATTGGGGTCACCAAGTTTTGCTGGGGAACATTGGGGATTGCCAGGGTGGGTGCTGAGGGTGGGCAAGGGTTGGGGGAGTTTGAGGAGGCATTGGTGGGTGCTCTGGAGATGTGGGGAGGGACTCCAGAGGTTCCAGAGTGGGTCATGACAGATATGGTCAAATACTAGGTTAAGTTTAAGAAAAAGAAAAAAATATTAATAGTGGCCAAGATGAAACCCTTTCACTCCTCTGTCTCTGGACCTCCCTCCCCATTGCTGCTATTGCCAGGTCCATCTCCATCTGTACCACCACAGTTGCCAGAAGCTTGTTGTGCCTTGGCAAGACCTTCCCAACACATTGACCACTACCTCCCATCATGACCTGGGGTCTACCAAGTTCCAATGCCAATGACCTTCCAGTAGCCTCCCCATCTGCCCCAGACCCTGCTCCAGCTTGAGTGGGAGGTCCCCTAGCATCTCCTTCACACTGTCCTGGATTGAAGTGAACACTGTGGATGCCCCATCCAGGAGGATCCAATGTTTGCAAACCCAGCCTAAGGAGGAGACTCCTAAGGTTAGTAATGGGGACAGCAGGAATGAAAGATGCTCACACAGAACTCCCCCTCATCCTGCAGCCACCTCATTGGCCAACCACCCCTCCTGTCACCTCCCTGCCTCCACCTCCACCCAGGTTGTCCTTGGCCTCCTGTCCCAACCATTTTCTACCACCCCCTCTTCCTGCAGCCTCACCTCCAGGTGCTCCAGGTGCCCTTGGAGCCTCCAAGCCTCAACACCCATCTCTCTTGCCTCCTGCAGCATGGACTCATGATCTTGCCAAGCTGCATTCCAACCCTGCCATGTCACCACCAGCTCCTCCCACACCCCCTGGAGCTCCTCCTCCCACATTGCCAACTGTTCTTCCAGCTCCACTATCCACCAGTGCAGGACAGGGTCCCTGGGCTGCCCCACTAACACCCATGATTTTAGGGAGTAGATATGAGAGCTAAGGGAACCTGTCATCACCACCTCCCATGAGGCCTCTTGCCAAGCCCAGCCTCTGGAGGTGGGGATGTCCAACACTTACTCTTATCCCATGCACTCAGATGCCAGTCCCTGCACCCACCCTGGAGAGGCCCAACCTTTCCTAAAGGATGACCCCCATCCTCCTTGCCCTCTACTCCAGAGTCCCTGGGCTGAGACACCCTTTCTCTGTGTCCTGAAACTCAACCCTGCTGCCCCTCATCCAGTCAGTCCACTACTCATTCCAACTCTCACTCCTGCTCTACAGCAATGCAGGCCACACATCAGTCTTGTGACACTGAGCATTCTTGTGCCTTGTGTGGCATGGAAGGCATACTGACAACCTGTGTTGCCTGACAAAAGTGGCTGCCCTTCTCGCTGGCTTGTATAGCAGGTGCATGTCTGGCATTGTTGCAATGTGTGCTGCTGCCATGATGCACTGTTTCTTGACTCTTGTGGGTATGGGCATTAGCCCCATGTGTGTATCTACCATCTTGTTTGGTGTCATCCTCAGCACCCCCAAGATCTTCAGCACACACATTCTCTATACTCTTCCTAGCTTCCCCATAAAAGCCCTTGACCCCTTCACCAGCTTCCCCTCATGTTCCACATTGGGTGTGCACCACACATCCACTGCATACATCATACTCAGTACCACTACTGCCTTGTACATCCTCCTCATAAAGGTCCCCTTCACCCCCCATTGGTTTTAGCAAGCCTCCTTGCCTGTGTTGCTAACATCATTCCTTCTCCTTGTGCATATGCTGTGTGCTCCCTGAACCTCAGTTCCTGGTCCAAGATAACCCCCAAAAACTTGTGGAATGTTTCCATCTTGATCCCCATCCCATTCATGGTGATTGTTGGCCTTTTTGTGGGTACAGATTTTCCTCACCCTCATCCATTGCTCTCCTGCCTCCTTGTGAACCCCACCCCCACAAATTCCTTCATTTCATACAGCAAGTGGTGTGTCTCCACCATTTGTTCACTCCCCCCCTCCTCTTCATCATGTTCTCTACTTTCTGCATGGCCTCCTCCATGGTGTTTCCTTCTGCCACCATGTATGCATTGTCCACAAGGGAGCCTGCCAACTCTCTTGCTCTTTCTACTGCCCCCTCTATCTGCCCAGCATTGTAGAAGTTGTAGCACAAGCCCAACATGTTGCACCCCTGGTTGAGCCTGCTTTCTACTGGGGTTGTCTGCAAGGTGTAGTCATCAAATGCTATCACTGTCCTCCATCCCTCAAGCTTCCATTCAAACCACCCCACTACCTCCTCAGGCACTCCTCTCCTCCTCATGTCCACTGCCAGCACCTCTGGTACTGTGTTGGGAAAGGCTCCCTTCACATTCAAGAACACTACCACCACCTCCTTTCCTCTCCTCCATGCATTCTTGATGAACATTGTCAGCACATGTATGGAATCCATTGTCAATCTTCCTGGCCACCCTCCAAACTGTAGCTTTGGGAGCATGTTTGCTTTCTCTGCTCTAAGTGCCAGCTTGGTTTTGACACATGACAATAGGACCTTGGCAACCATGTCCAGTAGTGCAATGGGTCTGTACAAATTTGGGTTGCTACATTTGTTCTGACCTGGTTTGTGCAACACCACCATTTTGAAAACTTTCCACTGGTCTGGGTATATTTCCAGTTCAAAGGTGGCCCTGAATATGGGACCCAAGTATGGCACAATGATGTCTCTGGTCTTCATCAACACAACATTTGGTATTCCACTCAGTCCCAGTGCTTTGTGAGGCTTCAATTTTGCAATTGCATTGTGTATTTCCTTGTCTGTTACTGGGCCCCATTCAAATGCCAGCTCTCTGTGCTCCCCCTCCTCCTTACTTGCCCCCACTTTCCAGCACTTTGTAGAAGAAAGCTTTGTGGAACAGCTTGGCCTTCTCTTCATTTCCCTCCACTTCCTTCTCCCTGTTCCCCACCTTCATGCACAGCATTGGTGTTCTTGCCCTTCCCCCATCTGTGGGCATTGCCATGATAAAATTCCTGGTGTCCCATATTGTTTTTGCATCAACAGATCCCAACCACTCTTTCTGGTGTTCTCTTTTTGCTTTCTCCAGGGCTTGGCTGTAGTTGTTTCTTGCTCTCCAGAAGATCTTGTGGGCCTTGTGACTGTCAATGTGAATCACCCTGTCCAACTCTTTCCCCAGCACTTTTGTCTTCAGTCTCATCTCCTGCAGTTCCTTGCTCCACCACCTCTTTGCAAACCCTGTTGCCTTCCTTTCCAGTACTGATTTCTCCACCATCCTCCTCAGCACTTCCATCACCTTATTCAGTCTCTCCTCCACCTCTTCCTTCTTCCCTATCCTCTCCATGCTCACCCCCTCCAGTTGCCTCCCTAGCTCCTCTCCAAACTCCTTCCAATCCACCATTCTAAAGTTCCTCCCCCTCTCCTCCACACTTGTTTCCATTGTGAAGTCCAGTATCATGATGATTGGAAAATGGTCCATGTTTGGCAGCAAGTCACATCATAGCATCTTGCATCTCATTGTCTGTCCTGCCAAGCTGTTAGTAGTAAAGACATTGTCAGGCCACATCAGGTTTTTGGTACTCATTGCTTCCAACATTGGCACCCCTGGCCTCAATGCCATCACCATTCTGTGCCTTGTGAGCATGGCAATCAGCTCCTCTATGGTGTCAAGATTGCCTCTTGTGAAGAGATGACCATTCCTTGGGTGGTGGCAGTTGAAGTCCCCCACCCACATGTCTGCTCCATTTCTTCCTCTCTATCTCAGGCCATCTGCACTTCTGAGGTAGAAGTCCAGTGCTCTCATGCTTCTGGCATGCCCCCCATTGTTATAGATGTTGAAAACTCTTACTGTCCTCTCCTCCATCTCAATGCTGATGCCTACCACATCCATACTTTTGATGTCAATCCTCCTCCAAGCATTTGTTGCAATCCTCCTGCTCACTAGTGTGACCACCCTTGTCTTGTGGGCATTCTTCTCATTGTGACCTTTTGGGTATATTGGGTGCCATAGCTGGGTCACCCTGGACTTCTTGTTGAAGTTGAAGTAGGGTTCCTAGAGGCAAACTATGCCAATACCTTTGCTCAGCACAAACAGTGCTGCATGCTGGGCCATGAGCAATTTGTTCACATTCAACTGCCACACTGTGAGCACTCTCCTCATCATCCCCCCATCTCCTCTCCCCATTCCCCCTGCATCGTCACTTATAGTGACAACTGCAGGGTAGCCTGGCTGGCCTGTTCTTCTCTGTGTCTGGTTATCTCAATCTTGCCCAGACTCTGCTCTATCTTGTCATCCCAGTTGTACTTCCTCTGGAGAGCCCACTTCCCACTTTGGGCATATGGTGGGCTGCTCCCCCACCTGTACTGATCAAGTGTGGTTTGCATACCTTCAGGAGTTAGTTTCTCTCCCCTCTCACATCCTCCCCCCCTGTAGTTTGCTTCCTTTGTGCATTGTTCTCCTCCTCCCTGGCCACTCTTCCCTCCCATCAGCCTCCCCTGGCCCATCCCTCTCATTGTGAAGCCTCCTAGTGTGCCCCTCACCAGGGCACTCTGGTATCTTCCAGCTGTTGCTATCTGGTACCCCCTGTCCTTGACCTTTTCCCATGTCCATGGCTGGTCTGTCAGGAAGTACCTGTACTTCATCTCTGGGATCCTACTTACCAATCTGCTCTTGGCATCCATAAATGCTGGGCATGATCTCACTGACATGGGGTGATTATGCCTGACTCCCCTTGCCATGCAGTTGATGCATGCAAATTTAGAGGAGTCCATCTCCCTGCATTCTTTTGTTCTATGTTCCTTGGTGCATATTGTGCAGATATCCTTCTCCTGCTTGCACTCATTGGCCAGGTGTCCTTTTCCATACCTTTGGCACTTGAGGCACTGCCTCAGCTCATGGTCTAGTTTTTGCGCCATTACCTTCTTCCCCTATATGACCATGCCATGGCAGATAATGTGGTTTGCTCCTTTGTCAGTAGCACATGAGATTACTAGGTGGGCAACCTTTTGTCTTTTGCTTCTAGTGTGCAGTGGCCTTGCCTACCTTGTGACTATGAGTTTGCCTGGGTGTAAGCCATTCCTTGCTTCTATCACCTCCAGCCTTTCTGATACTGTGTTTCCCAGTGATACTGGAACAAATTCCATGAATATGTTGTGCACCTGCTCCTTGATGGTTGCCCTCATGCCAAACTTCTCCAAAAACACTTTCTTCACCTCCTCTTTTGCCAGCCACTCCACTGCCTCTGCTATCACCAATTTGTAAAGCACTCCCCCATTCTTCAACACCCATGCTATGGCAAATTCCACTCCTGGAGCATCCAACCCCTGTATCCCCATCATGTTCTTTGTAATCTTGGCCTTCTTGATGAGCTCCCTCTCTGTAAGTCCTTTCCACCCTTCCCCTCCCCACATATTGTCAATGATGATTTGCTTTATCCTGTTTCTTGCCCTCTGTGTAATGTCTTCCCTCTCTGCCCACCTCACTGCATCCATGTACAATGCTTGTCCTCCTGCTCCTCTGTGCTGTGTGCCCCTGCCCCTGCCATCCACCTTGCCTCTCTCCCCTCTCCCTGCCTCTGCTACCTGCCCTTTCTTCAATCTCTCCATCAATTTCTTTGCTTGCTCTGCCATGCCCACTATTGATTCATCACCATCTCTGTCAAATTTTCCAGCATCTCTCTGCATTCCTCCATTGCCTTCCCCACTGCCTCTATTATCACCCTCTCCATCTCCTTCACTTTTTCCTCCTCCATACTGTATGCCACTGCTCTCATTCCCTCTCTGACTTGGATTGGCATGTCTGTCCTCCTTGACATTTGCAGCAGTATGTTTTTCAGTGTGTCTGTCATTATCATGTTGCTGATCTTGTCCAGGTGTTCACTGATGTTCAGCCATCCCCTCACTTCATTCACATTGTTCACAGTTGAATTCTGTGTGTGTGCCTCCTGCTTGGCAGTTGCACTTCTTGTCTGTTTTCATGCCACCTGTGTGGCTGTTTTCTGCAACAGGCCACCAGTGCCATTGGGATTTGGCATTTAGGCTTGTTTCATGTTCAACTGTAGTGATATAAAGCAGTAGATTGTGTGCTATGTAGTTTTAATCTCTACTCCTCCTCTTTCTATGGTCTGCCAAGTCTTTTAAACTCATTTTCCCATGGTGAGATAATGGACATATGAGATCAAAAGCAGTCCCTGAAATTTGCGGAATAGTTACACTTGTTCACATATCCTGGATTAAGTGCTGAAACCAAAATTTACTTCTTAGCAGAGGTTTTCTGAGTCTTTTTTTTACTGCTGTTGAAACATGCTCCCTGATGCTGCTGACAGTGGTCTTCTCTTTAAAAAGGTGATCATTTGGATTGGGGTGAGATGTTTGAAAGGAGATTAGGGGGAACTTGTATCCTAAAAATTGTATAACAGATAGGTTTGGGTTGAGTGATGGAGCTTTCTCTGATTCATGTAGATCTGTCATGTTTTTTGTGGTCATTTGGTGTCTCTTGAACTCTGATGCTTGATTTTGACTTTTTGTCACATTACCAAAAATATATCTTATGTTACACAACTGCACCCCAGACACCTAAGGTGGGACATTTTGTGCTTCTTAATGGGACTTTAGGGGGGTTATTTGTGTTGACTCAAAGTACTCTAAGCCACTGACCTTTTGAAAGGTTTGTGCTTCTTTTTCAACACCATCATACCTCCAAACCTCCTGACTGTCACAACCCATCCCTGAACCCCCACCTCACTCTGAACCTCCCCCAAACCTGCCCAGTAAGCCTGAGATGTATCCCCTCCTCATCCCCCAACCTCTGCAACACTCCCCTACCCCCAGCACCTGCTCTGGCAACTCCTAAGGCTTCCTCAAAAAACTGCAATGGTTCTCTGCCAGTCCCTGTGATTCCCCCAACATCCCCTCAGTGTCTGAGTAAGTCCACCCTCCCCCAGCACACATCACATTTACATATCAAGACAATACCACCACCCAACTAACCAGTCTTGGGATGCCCTGAACAACCATATCTAAGACCCACCCACATAACCCAATCTCAGACCTGCAGCCCCAGAGGAGTTCCCCCCACAGGTACTTAAGCCATAGTGTAGTAATAGTTAAGTAGTCTTAATATTACCTACATTCTCATGCTTGTTATGTCTCTTGTGTATCCATCTTCCTATTCTGTATCACCTCATTGAATCTTATCATCTCCTGGATTGCATCTGTTTCCATCTTATCAGTCTTGATCTTACCAGTTTTCATTTTCAGTCTCTTGTCTGTTTTCTAAGTCTCATCTCACCTTGTTTCCATCTCTCATCTTGTCTTGACTTCCCTGGTTAAACCTACAGCCTCTCCTGTTCCCTGTTGAAACTCCTTCCACCCAGAACCCTTTGAATAACCCCCCACACTCATAACCTAGATCTGCCAAGTTTGTGTTATCACTCCAGAGCTCCATACAGTGCTCATCCCCCACTTGCCCATCACTCTGCTCCTCCATATAATCTACCAGAGCACTCCAGACCTCCCCAGACCACCACTATTTCCTTCACCTGCCCTGTTTCACTCTTCTGGAGCTCACCAGAGCTAAGGACCATGAGTGTAGATGTCATGTCCACCTAGTAAGGGACTCACCCAGCTCCTGGGTCAGTGGAACCTGACATAATATCAAGACTCTCCTCTTACCCCATTCCCAATGTCTAACTATAGTCCCACATATCTGCCTACTGGTTATCTAACCAATTATTATGGTAGACCAGTTTCCAACCCCTACCATCCCCCATTCTATCTGATGCCTGACTGCTATGTCACAGCCACTCTGCAGTACTGGGCCTCAGAACTAAACCCTGCCCCCTATAGCCCATCCATTAGTCAGGGCCCACCTTCAGACTGGCACTGCCCTTTGTTGCACCCCATCAAAGAAACCTACTCCCATCTACAGCCACTTCTACAAGTGCTACCAACAAGGCACCCTCCCTAAAAATGTTAGGAGCACCCTCAGAATTGATGTTGGTCTCCAGGAAGAACTCCATGCACTGGTCAATGAAATACACACCAGCTCAAATTCCTGCCACTTTGAAGACCCCTTGGACCCTGCCTGCTCCTTCTATGTGCAACAGGAAGAACCCACCAGGGCTCCAGCTGAGGCTCTGGCTCCCATTCCTTGACAACAGGAAAAGCTCAATGCCACATCCAGCATCCTGAGGTCCCTCAACCCTGCCAGAGGATTATTTGATCAGCCTGCTGCTCATATCCTGGCCCTCTCCATTTGCCCCTGGGCCAACTCTGTCCCCAGCACCTTCCACACCTGGGATTAGCCCACTGAATCCAAGTGCCTCACCCAGAAACTTCCTCACTCCCCTCCTCCCAATGGTGACCTCACTTCCACCCACACACTCTCTTACATTGATAAGCCAGAGAACCCTGGCAGGGAACTTGCCCCTCCACAAGGAGCTCCCAAACTCTCCAGGGACTGACCCCCCCATGTCAACCTCCACTCCTCCCAGAGATATGCCCCACCCCTTTGTAACAACTCCCTGCCCCCTCTCTGACAGCCTCTCAGCCTCAAAGCCCCCAGGGCAGTCTTCTCTCCTGTGCTACCCCAACTCCCACACATCCCCTTGCTTAACTGCTATGCCAACACCAACAATCTTAGACCGCCAACCCCTGGAGGACCCCCTCCTCCTCACTGGGCCCCAGAACCTCCCCTGGGCAATGCTGGCCCAAACCCCAGCAGTGGGCCTCCCAACGGTGACTTCCTGGTGGATGGGGCCCAGCTATGGACAACTTCTCCCCTCAGTGTGGGGGCAGGAACAACTATTATTACTATTACAATGCTGGATCCCTGCCCCAAACCCAAAATGCCCAGGATGACACACACAATGCACTGGCCTGAGAAGGAAAGCTCAACATTCAGAAACCAGAACCCTTCAATGACTGAGACCCCTGGAAATGGTGGACATTCCTAACACAATGTCTTACAATGTTCCAAGCTAAGCCCATCACTTTCCAGCTTGAGAGCTTACAAGTGGCCTTTGCTGCCTCCTACTTATAGGGCATTGCCTTTGACCATTACACAGCATTGCTTCAGTTCAACCCTAACAACCCAGTACTCTCCAATTGGCCTGCCTTCACACAGGAATTCTCCAGTAAGTTTGGAGTATTTGACACTGTAGCAGAGGTGGAAGAAAACTTCTACAACCTCTGGATGCATGACAATGAACAATTTACAACCTTCATCATCTGATTTGAATAGGAGGCCTACAAGACTGGTTGGAACTACAATGCACTCTGATTTGCCCTTTGCTGTGCCCTCCCAGAATGGATTAAGGATATCCTCCACCTTGCACCCAAACAACCCACATATGATGGATATAAGACACTCATCACCCAGATTGATCAGTGCTATTGGGAAGACCAGAGCAAAAACCAAGGCTCATGGAACAACTGGAACCTGTCTGGCAACCTGGGTTGGCAACTCAGAGCAACCAACAACTCCTAAACCATTGCCCCCATGACACCTGCTAATCCTGTACCTCAGTTCTTCCCCAGACAAGGCCCAGCTAACACCACTCAAACCCCTGGACCTTGACCCCCACCCAATTGAACACCACCAATCTCTGCAATGCCCCAGACCCTCTAGACTCTGGACCTGACAATTCCCTAGACCCAGCAGTCCCCTGGACCCCACAAACAATCGGGAGGCCCTGTGTGCCAATTAGATCAGGGACCAGCCCTGGATCAACATCCCAACAGAGACTCAGGCACATTGATGGAAGGAAGGGGAGTGTATTCTGTGTGGTGAGCAGGGTCATTTCATCAACAATTGCCCTAAATGCCAGGTGATGGGATGTGCCATCTGGAC
>JAGGAV010000226.1:0-22997 GCA_017657295.1 Termitomyces sp. DKA64
GCCAGGTGTGACACTTCAGGAAAACTTCTAACCCTAACCCAAAGGTGCAAACTCCGGAAATTGCCATAACTCCGGAGATTGTACTAAAATGGAAATCCATCATAAATGGCCTTGATCTCCGGACTCACAGCATGTGACCACATGAAAGTATTATCAAAAGATAGCCCTTAGTCAAAGTATTTATCACCAGAAGATGGGAGGACAGTGATGAAAGACAGGCTTGGAACAGAGGAAACAAACCAGAGGGTCCAGTATGAGCAGTTCCCTCACACCAGCAAGCTCTGGACACAAGGAACTAATGAGGCAGGGCCTAGGAAGTGATCTGAGTAAGTCCAGGAAACTTTGGGGATGTGCAAGGGGTAGTGTGAGCAAGGGGCAAATGCTGGGGTGTAAGGTCATACAACTGAAGGGAATGGGACCAGTGATGAAGGGGAATTGAATACTAAGTGATTGGACCTTGAGGAGCACTTGGACTAATATCTGAGTAAGTATACAGGATTGTGGGAAAGGTATGGGAGTGTGGAAATGGAAGAAAGGCCAGAGATGTAAATGAAGATAGAGAAATAGTCAAGACAAGAGACACACACAAACAAGATGAGACAAAGACAAAATGAGATGAGATAGAGTGAGATGAGATGACACAAGAACAAAATAAAATTGAGATAATACAAAAACAAACAAGAGACTGGAACAACAAGACAGAACTGGAGCACTAAGGTAATATCAAGACTACTGTAGCTGATATTACTCTACAACTTAAATACTGCTGGTGGACCTCCTCTGGCACTGTAGGTCTATGATCCAGGGCTTGTCAGGGCCATGCAGATTGACAGGTGCTGGTTATGACTGTCCAGGTGTGGGGAACATTCTAAGACTGGCAGGTAGGTTGTGATGATGCTTGATGTATATCTGTGATGCATGATGTGTGCTGGGGGAGTCAGAAGAAGTATCAGAGTCACCCAAATATTGGGGGAGGTTAGGGGAGTAATGGGGCCTACTGGGAAAAGTGCCAGGGTTTGCTGGAGAAGTGTCAGGGTCTGCTGGGGTGGGTGCTGGGGATGGGTAGTGGTCATAGGGGTTTGTGGGGGGTTGTTATGTGCTCCAAGGCTGTTGGGGCTGAGGGGTGAGGCTCAGGAGTCCAAAGGTGGGTCATGACAAATAAGAGCAAACAAGAGAGAAGAGAACAACTGTGTTGATTGCCTAACTCTGATAGTCAAATATATGGAGCTTATATAGAAAATAAGTAAAAGGAGAAAAGTAATAAGGAAAACAGTAATAGGGGAAAAGTCTAGGATACTTGGTGGTCTCTGAAATCTATGATAAAAGGGAAAGACATGACAGGACAGTGATTAAATAGAAGTAATGAACAGAAGGATCTAAAAAACGAGAATAAGGAGAAATTGACAAGAGAAGCTTTGATAAGTCAGAGTTTGGATAAGACTTAGTGTTGTGATGGAATTGTGACATTATCCTCTTTTGAGGATTGAGTCATTGTAATCTTTGGACTTGAGTAGGTGTGTGATGTGGCCAGATTGGGTTGTGGTTTGATGTGGGGGTTTGAAGTTATGCTGGGAAGGTGTTGGAGGAGGAGAAGGTAATCTGATGGGATGATGAATAGAGGACCTCATAAAACATATGGGTTTGGGTAGTATGGTAATGGGAATAGGATCATGGTCAAAATAGATTTGATGTGGGCAAGGGCATTGGTTATTTTGGCAATGCCTGTGTTTGAGAGTTTCATGTAATTCAGAGGGAATGTCAGAGAAAGGAATCCAGGAGTTTTTGTAGTCTGAGAGGTTTTTACAATGGACAAAGTAGTCACAATATTGTCCAATCTTTTGGCTATTGATGATGGTAGCAATGTCATATGGTTGATTGGGGATGATGTTGACTGGTGGGACAGAAGTAAATTGAAGTCAACCAGGAATGAAAGAGGAAGGAGTGAATGTTTCTAAGAGGGAGATGTGGAAAACAGGATGAAGTTGTGCATAGGATCTTGGGAGTTCCAGAAGATAGGCAGAGAGACCATGATGGGCTAAGAATTTGAGTGGACCAAGGTGTCTGTGATCAAGTTTGTTAGAAGGTCAAGTAGACTTAATGTTGTGGCAGAGGAGCCAGACAAAGTTGCCAGGTTCGAATTCAGGTGCAGGTTTGTAATGATAATCATAGTAGGTTGCCATGTAGTCATTTGCATGCTGTAGTCCAAGACAAAGTTCCATAGGAATTTCTTGAAGTTGACTAGTGAGATCTGTGGCAGCTGGGTTGGTGATACATTCAGTAATGCAAATTTTGAGGTCACAATTGTGACTGAGGTTGGATTTAACAAAAGCAAGGTAATCAACCCAATCATCCTTTTGATAGGAGGTATATATTGTTGTGATCTGTTTTGCAGGGAGAGTGTGAGTGTGCCTGTATCATTGTCATATTCTTGCATTGTCTTTTTCACTATATCACACTGGCAACCCTTGCATTATCACAACCTACACAATGGACAATGGACAACATACTAAATATACAGTAGAGTGGCACTAATGGGCACTGATTATCTTATGGACTGAGGGTGAGCTATCATTTAACTACATATATTTATCATACTAACTGTACTGTAAAGTGAATTACTTACTAGTGTCTATATTCCTTAGGTACACCCAAGTTAGATTCCAACATATATGCAGAGGCATGTCTCAAGTGTTTGATTGATATGTTATGTGAGACCATTGGTTTGGGGGTGATATGCAGTTGATGGGTGCATCTTGGTGCCAACTAGTTTCATGAGGCTTATTAGGAAAGAGGAAATGAAGATAGAGCCACAATTTGAGATAATGGATTGAGGGACCCATGATGGTGAAAGATGTGATTTAAATAAAGATGAGTAAGTTCAGGAGCATCCATAGATTTATGGATGGGAACAAAGTGAGTGGCTGGAGTTATACAATCATAGATAATCCAGATAGAGTTATATCCATGAGATGGAGCTAGCTTGGTGATAAAGTCCATTGAGACAAATTTCATGGAGTAGAATGCTGCCACCTTGGTCCTTTTCTAATTATTTCCTTTGCTGACTATCCCACCAATTCCTATGACATGTCTGTCTGTAACCACATTGACTGCAGGGGCTGAGTTATCATAGTTCATCAGAGTGCAGTGATAATCCCTGCAATTGTTAGCTAGTTTCTTGATTTGATCAAAAGCATGCTGATGAGTATGCATCCATTTAAAAAAAATATGCTATTACTGATCAATCTGTGTAGAATTCCCATTGGTATGCACACATGATCTATATCATCAGCCAAAACCCAGCTGCACCTGGGAATGCCCTCAAAAAATATTGGTTGGTCAAGATCTTCCACCAAATCAGAGCATCCACCTTATCAAATGAGTTGGATTGGCATCATTGGTTGGGTCACCAGCATCACTGTCAGTATCTCTGGATGCAAATTTACTGACATTGCCTGCTGTGGTCATTGAGTCTGATGATGGCTCTGGCACTCAGGATTTCTTGACTTCATCAGCACATTGATCCACAAATTCATCACTGATGTAATAGTCACCATCTTTGTGTTTTCATGTGTTGCCAACCATGCAGACTGCCCCTAGGACCAATTCTCTACAACAAATTGTTTCCATTGACCACAATCATGGTGGGAGAATTGCAAGGGTGGTAGGTCTGCCAACTAATATGCCAGTCTATGTTATAATATCTAGTCAGATGAATGATGAACAATGTACAATGTTGAATAAAGGTAGACTACCATTCAAAACCCTCCAATTCTCTCCATCATGCCCAAGTTCCTTGGCACCTTGTTTATCAACAATGAAAACAACATGGAAACAGATGTCAAGGGCATTTGATAGCCCATCCTCATAGTGCCAATGATATGAATTCTGTTGTTGAATGAAAAGTGAAGATTCAGTTATATGATCAAATAAATAGTTATCCTATATAAATCATAAAGAAACTTGGAAAATGCCTCAATACCAAAGGATGGTTTGTGTCTCCTAATTGTGTAATATAGCTCCAATGTGCACAGAGACACCACAAGAGATGGCTTCTCTGGAGTGATTCCAAGGTAATCATGATTCATCAGGGCTGTGGTGACCATACTGATAAGATTCCATGCAGTGAATGGTGACACATGTTGTCAAGGTACAGATGCCAACATGACTGGAAAAATCATACTTAGGGACAATATCATCTGGCAGCACATGTGTGGTGTCATGGACAGGGTATTTCCATGTATGCATCTGCCAAAGGTTTCATCAATGGCTGCCAGTTCTAATGGAGCCATTGAATTTTGGTACCAGTTCCTTCCATCAAAATAGTACTGTCAGTGAAACCTGTTTGCAGTATGATTACATTATGCTTTCCACAGGCAAGAGAACACTCACTGAATATCAAACATATTCTAAGCTGTATGTGGCAGCAAGTCTGCATTGTCAGAAAGATCTGGCAAAGGTTTGTCTTCTCAGGCATCAGAGAATTCATCTGTTGTGTTGACAGTCATGCCTATGTCAGTGGCACTACCCTGAATCTCAGCTAAAATGCACAGAAGTTCAGGACTTAGAAGTTTGGTGCTGATCAATATTGGAGGCTGGGAGAGACAGTGAGGATGAACCTTGAATACTTTGCTCATATTGTTCTTGAGTGCATTCTCTTTCTTGTATGGAGCAGGGGGTGGAATATGCCAAAGATATATGATGGTGGTGAAGGCATGAGAAGATGATGATGAAGTATATTGATGGTGGCACCAACAATGATGGATGGGAGGGCATGACTTTTACAAGCATGGGACAACTGATGATCTGACAAATTATCAGTAAATAAGACTAATTTCTTTGAAGGGAAAAACCATACATTTATTTATTAGTGTTTGGTGCATGTATTTCCTAGTTCCTGGCTAATGAGCCACCTCAGGGGTGGGTCTTACCTGTAAGGGTAACCTCTGGAGGCTGTGGCTCAGTCACACAACTGGCAGAAGGAGATCCAAAGTATATTCAATGTCTATGAGAAGTTATAGAGGTCCAACTATTCACCTGGCAGAGGGAGATCCAAATAGAACAAGTCTGAGGATTCCCAATGCCAGTGTTTGAAAAATTGACTCTAGAGCTTTTGATCAAAGTGCTACCTAACACTAAGTCCAGAGCCCAACCCTGAAAGTGGAAGTTCATCTTATTTGGCCTCCATCTCCAGCCTCCTGGGGCATAGCCACTCCAAATTAGCACCATTGGATAACCCTGGTTTGAAAGTACTTGTCACCAAAAGATGGAAGGACGAGGATGTGAGGACAGCTCAGAACAAGGGAAACAAGAATGGGGACTGACTTCTGACTTGGAGAGGTCCCCTGACATTACCTAGCTTGTTAGCCAGACATGTTGTAAGGGTCAGGTGTGATTTTGACAGAAACATTCAAAGAAAATTTGAAATCAATTTAAAATTTTTACCATGCTTTTGCATTGTTTTGTCAAAGAACATTGTACCTTGCATCCAGTGCATGTTGGTAACAGGGGTTTTTTATACATCATTCTGTGTTCTTTGGTGTCTTTTATGGGGTGAGCTCCCCTGTGCCTCCAGGTTTCAGACAATGCTTACAGGTTTCAGCACTGATTGGGTATACTTGGCGGTAACTTGTACTTCGTCATCTCTCTTGGGTGAGACAGTTTAGATGATAAAAATACCACGTGAATGGCTGATAGAGAATACTTGGTTGATCCAGACGGGATACAACAGTAGCATCGTATTTCTCGAAGCCCTTCAAACACCTCAAACATGTGAGATTGGATGATATCCCGCAGAAGTCCTGGCCTGTGCATGGAACGCTACGCACTGGATGAGCGCAGAATTCTAAGACGGAGGAAAGGCAGAAGCTCGGACGGCTAGAAGACTCTATTGACATTTCGATACCATTCATTTCATTCCACATAACAGCCGACTTTAGCTCAGTTGGTAGAGCGCAAGACTGTAATGGTTATCCTCTCATATCTTGATGCCGCCTGTTCGATCCAGGCAAGTCGGAATGCGACTTATCCATTTTAGATAGACAAGGAATCTTTTCCTCAAACCTCTAGTCCCAGATTGTCAGGACAAAATACTATTGAGGTTCCGAAGATATGTCTATGTAGTTAAAGCTCTATGATATCAACTTACTGAGGATAGTAACATGTGCCTCCCGTTTGCTGGTTAACTCAGTATGAGTCATCAAGCCTCGTAACTCGATTTCTATCTGCAGAAGAAGCCTTCGTCAGTCTCATGAAAGAGAAAAATGAGCAAACTATGAACCTGAAGGACTTTGTCTGCTTCCCACATCCTCGTAGGCAGATTCTCCAAAGCTACGTACACCGCGGGTATTGATTGGCACTGCAGGAGCTCCTGTTCATTGCTGCGTAGGATACTGAGTGCAACGCGGAAGAGGACATCAAGGCCATCCACCAGAAATACGTCCCATACACGAAACAGAGTCTTAACATATACATGCCACTGCTTTAGCCCCGAAGGGAACCCAAGATTTCGAAGATAACTCACCTCAACGGGGAGACAGTCCGTGAAAAGCGACAGGAACCACGAGAAGCATATCGCAGCCAAGTCGATGCCAAGCTTAGTCAAATGGGCATGGAGCTTGGGCATATGGTCCTGTACATAATCAAGAAGGACGAGGGGACACGCACGCGAAGGAAGGAGAGACGGGGAGAAAAAATCTTCAGGCAATATCCGTTCAACGATGGCCGCGAGTGTCCAAAACGCTTCCTCCTCGTCTGCATGCACGAGTAACAGTGTCGAAGTGATCAAGTTCATGCCCTGACAGTATCCCACGGCAGGATTTCGTCTAAGCAAGAGAATTCCATGAGCATCTAACCCACGATTCTGAATCAATGAGACTCACCGACTATATGCAACCAACACCCTCCGCAGCTTATCCACCCCCATCCCGTCACCTCCAAAGAACATATTCAACGGCATGGTCCTCCCCACATCTTTCTCAATCTCCCCTTCCACACCCACATTCCCCTTCCCTTCCTCCTTCCCCTGTTCTTCTAGAAGATCCTTGAACACCCCCGGTTCACGCATCTCCAAGGCCCCACTACACTCCAGCCACACTTTCGCACGGTAGACGAGCGGAATCCCACTCCTCACGAGCCTATCGAACACTCTCCGTTCATCCCGGCTCGCCGAAAGCCCAAGTTGTGCAAACCCAATGAGCCCTTCACTGTGGGCGAGCTCCTCGTCCTCACATGCAGTCCCGAGACCCAAGATTGCGGCTGCGCCTCCGGCAGCAGAGATCGTAGCTGGTGCGGGGCCCGGAGGGTGCGGTTTGAGTAGCTTGACTTTACTCCGCTGACGAACGAACACGTCCCATTCGCGTCGTTGGGCAGTCTGTCTTGCATCATGGATCGAGGTGAGTTGGTCAAGCAACCTCCGCATGGTGTTGGCGCAAACGTGTCGCGGGGTGTCGGGGGTGACGTGCAGTATCGATGTCGTAGACGTCGCGGCAGTGGATGAAGACGCGAGCGTCGACGAACGCTTTCGGCCATTAGATGAAGACTGCGATTTCATGCTGGGTGCTATGGACTGCTCATCCACACTGGCCGTGTCATTCGCATTCGTCGCCTTTGCCGTCGTAGGATGCGGCGGCGGCAGGGACTCGCCGTCACACGCACAATTCCCCTTCACAACGTCAATCACATCTTTTCCCCGTTCCGCCTCGTCCTCTGGCTCCTCCCCAGGCCAACTATTATCCTCCTCCCTATCTGCAATCTTGACACCCGTAAGACATGCCGGCGCAGTATTCCCGCACTCCCTCGCCCTCATCAGTAAAAGCACATCATACTGCGACACATCATACATAAACCCATACCGATCCGTCAGAGGCCTCTGGCTCTTGTCATCATGATGCACCTTGAACTTCGCTGCGTTCTGCGGGAGTGGTATCGAGAATCGAAATTCCCTAGATGTGAGCGGCGTGTAGGTGCGAGAGAGGTACTGCGTCGGAGGTTTGGACATGGCTGGTATAATCGACTCGAGTGGAACGGATGCGGGCTTCTTCACCGTCGACCCAGTCGTCTGCGCATGATGTGCACCTCCCGTCCCACTACCTCCCTGTCGCCCCTCCTGATTCGTCGTCCCATGTCCGTGCCCATGTGCCTTATCCATGACCCCAGTCTTGTGCTGCTGCTGCGGCAGAAACGACCCAAAAATCGGCGACGTGAATGGGGCACCCTGCCTCCCCGACACCTTCCTATTCTTATTTTCCATCTGATGATTCAACGTTCGACTAAGCGTCATCGTCGCATATGTCCCGTCTGAGGGGCTGATAATTGGCGTAGGCCCATGCCGTTTCGAGGCGTCATCGACAATCTTGTATTCTCGCCGCTCTTTGGGCCGCTCCCGGAAAGCGATACCTTGGTCCCGAGCATGCGAGATAAGGTCGAATGCGAGTTGGGCTACGAGAGGTCTGGTATATCGTCCTGAGTCAGCGAGGACACTCGCGGGCTCTGTCGTCATTACCCGCGTGGCATTGGCGATGGCACGAAGGGAAGAGCCTTGCAAGCGCAGGGCAGGGTCGTCCGCGGCGGGTGTAGCTGGGGTAGCTCGTGGTAGTTGTATTACTTCTGTGGAATCCAGTGAGGTTGTGAGCTGGGGTGCGGCGAGGGTAGGTGCAAAGTTTGGTTGCATAGGTGATGAGATAGCTGACTTGACAGTGGACAATGTCGGGGGTGTTGTACGCGTTGAGAGGATGGACTCTGTATCCGAGCTCGCCGCGGTCACGGGTGAACCAGTGGTATCCAACGCGTTCAATCGTTTTTTTGACGTCGCCGAGTTGAGCAAGTTGATTCCGAGGGTGTTGAATACGTTTTTCGTGGTTATGTTATTATCGGTATGGTGTGGAGGGACCGGCGGATCAACAGAAGGCTCTTCAAATGGTGGTGGATCCTTGTCTGATTCAGTCCGTGAATTCGTTCCGCTTCGAGAACGGGACTTGCCCCTGGAACCGTTACCAAACCAGTTATTCATCCACGAAAGGCGTTCTTGACGCGTTCGGCGGGGCACCAAAGTGAGATCGTTGCGACTTTCTTCTGACTCCTCTGTAGACCCCCCTGATAGAGGAACAGTGGGAACGAGTTGATCGTCAGACACCAGGGTGGCAGATTGGGCGAATTGATCTGCGGATTTGATTGCAGAAGTCGACTCTTCCGGCATGGTTGTAAGCACTGATGATTCCATAAGACCGGTACTAGGTGTAAATGAAGTCTGGTCCGCTAGAGCTTCCATTAGTGATTCTGTTAGAGACTACAAGACCCTGAGTTGGACTCGGAAATTGGGCATTGTGGGACTCACCATTAGGCTCGGCTGCCGTTGCACTTGATGTCGAGACTCGTCTGCGTCGGCGAATAGTGACTGGATGACGCGTTTTGCAACTTCCTGTTCAGAGCTTGGTAGTTCCTTGAGAAGCGCATCTGCCCTCTGACGTCGCGCAATCTCCTTCTCTTGTAATGTTCTCCTGTTCTCCTCCAGTTCAACTCTAGCGCGGGACAAAGTATGCAGTGCCGAGGAAAGTATCCGGAGGACTGTATGGTAGGGATGATCTATAACTTCAGCGGAGGAATTGACTCCGCCAATGTTTGAAATAGCACTGTGGATGGCGTCGTCCGAATACTCGTGCCATTTGGTTGCGAGAACCTGAGCCGTAAAATCTGCATTATATTCCGAATCACTGGTCACGACGACGTTCGGGTTCACAAGACTTGAGCGACGAGGAGTAGATAACGTAGAGTCCCTGGACGATCCGACGACGAAGACGGATGCAGCGCCATTTGGCTGGCTCCACAGCGTGGTCAAGTCTTTCACTCCACTTCCAATGATTCTATCCTTATCTCCTTTTCTAGAGCCGCGCATGCTGCTATCCCAATTAGCTCTGCCAGGGTCATCAGCCTCGAGTTGAGCTCGGGATGAATGATGATTGGTCGGTTGCCGTTGAAGTGGATCTATGCCTGTCTGCGTCCGAGCTCGTCGACTTCTAAATGCATTATCGTCTGGAGAGAGGGGGTGCAAGTGCACCGTAGTCTTCATCTGTGATGCCGCCATGTATTATGATAGCGAGACCCGAGCTCGCATAATCTAAGCACGCCCGGCCGCGTGGTGATGGTACCAGTCAAACAGTGGGTCGGGGCTTTCGCCGTCCAAAGTGTGTTATGGCACGTTCTGCGCCTCGCTGAACGCGTTACCAAAGATGACTCAAAGTCAAAAGGACTAATCGTTAACGACGCCTGGTGAAACGTCCGAGTACTGTTTGTCCTTGTTTTGACGCGTGGGCCCACTGCCCAGTGATCTCTTCACTGTCTCGTCCATCCTCAAGTACTCTTGACAAGTTGCGTGCTCTACTTGCTGCTAGAGCTCATCGTTGAACTGCGTATACTTACAGTGGAGGAAGCAACTTCTGGATCCGATTCCGATTACTCCAGGTTCGTCTGATAATCAAATCCTTTGCGTGACCAGAGATCAAACCATTTTTCAGTTCGGTATGGGGCCTCTAGTGTTTTCTCATCATCGTTGCTCACCGGGTAATATAGTGGATCTCTTGGTTTCTATCTTCCAAAGGCAACGAGTACTTTTGCGAGGTCGATGAAGACTTTATCCTCGATCGTTTCAATCTAACTGGTCTCAACAATGAAGTCACCAATTACTCTCAAGCTCTCGACCTCATTACCGACAATTTGGGTGAGTTCTCTTTCTGTTTACTTTCTTAATTTCGACTCAATAAGCCAAAAGATGATGAAGTTCAAGACGAACTACGAGGCTCTCTCGACGTCCAAGCCCGTCTTCTCTACGGGCTCATTCATGCCCGGTGGATTGTCACCGCGCGGGGCTTACAGAAAATGGTGCTCTTGATTCTGTCTTTCTTAAAATACCTCTAATTTGCCCAGATCGAAAAATATAAACGCGCCGACTTTGGACGATGCCCTCGCGTATTTTGTCAGCTTCAACCCCTCCTACCCGTAGGTCTAACCGACGTCCCCTACGAAAAATCTGTAAAGCTTTATTGTGGGCGCTGCGAAGATCTTTACTCTCCTAAATCCACTCGCCACGGCTCCATCGACGGAGCATACTTCGGTACAACATTCCCACATCTCCTGTTTCTTGTCTACCCGAGCCTTATACCGCCGAAGAGTGGTCCATCGGAATTTGGACTAGCGATGAAGGATGGAGAAAGGAGGACGAAGAGGTTGCGGGAGGAGCAGGAGGCCCCGACAGAGGGAGGTGGAGAGTCGATTAGCACAGCTTCTGTGGCACTCAAGGTGGAGAGGTACCGTCCGAAGATCTATGGGTTCCAGCTGAATGAGACGGCGAGGTTGCAAAGGTGGCAGGAGGCCGTTAGAGATCGGTGAGGTTTTGTTCTGAGGGATAAGTTTCATCAGTGTTGACGAATGCATTGTATTGTAGACAGGTTGCGAGGCTTGAGGCGTTAGAGGACCGAGCATAGGGCGTATACGAATTCTGATGACCACGTAATGATTCCTTTTTTTTTCTTCAACGGCTTTTCTTTTGTTCATGCGAGCACCGAACTTCAGCTCTCCTATTGTCATTGAATTACCTCAACATCTGTTTTAGCATGCGAAGTTGAAGTCATCTTTATCAGACTTGCAAAGTGAGGCTGTGACTCTCCCACCACCTGCATTGCACACAAATTGAGGTCTCACTGAAGTAATCTAGTCTTTCTAACACAGAAGTTCTACTATGAATAAACATGAGCAAAAATAAATTGATGACATTAGGGCAGTTCATGGTGGCAGACTTGAGGTCACTTTGAGGTTGGATTTAAGATAAAGCTACCTATCTTGCTACTTGTGTCCTTGAGTACTGCAATTTCTCTAAAATTCCACCTCGGGTGTGATGTGGAAGAGCTATTATCCCAGTCTCACTTCAGGTGTGTCAGGTTCTGCTGACCACGGGGGCTCAGATCCACTAGGCAAGTCCTTACTAGGTGGACACAACAACTATGTGCACCTACAAGTATTCCAGGTGAACTCCAGGAGTCAGGAAATATCAAGACAGAGATGGGGAAGCAAGCAGAATAAGTCTGGGAAGCTCCAGAGATGTCTAAGGGGTTGTGTGTGGGGATAGCAAGCACTGGGGCACAAGGAGTTCCAGGGGCAGCTATCAAGGAAGCGGGGTTGATGAGGGTCATGTGACTGAAGGGAGGGACTGGGGAACAATCAAGTGGGGAAATGATCAGACCTCAGGGAAGGTTCAGAATGGAGTCCAAGAAGGTGATGGAGCAGATGAGATTTTAGAAGAACTGGGAGATGTGAAGATAAACTGGGAGACATAAGGATCAACTGGGAGATGTGAGAATAAACTGGGAGACTGAGAGGATGAACCAGGAGATTGAGAGGCACAAGACAAGATGAGAATGAAGCAAGATAGAATAAGAAGATACAAGGAAACATGAGAACTTGGACATAACTGTAGGTAATATAAGACTACTGTAACTTATATTACTCTATGACCTAAATACTGATGGGGAACTCCTTCTGGGGTTGCAGATCTAAATGCCTAAGCTCATCAGAGCCACACAGGTGTTGGTTATCATTGTCCAGGTGTGGGGAATGTCCTGAGACTTGCAGGCAGCACATGGTGATGCTTTGATGCAGATCTGTGATGCATGATGCCAGCTGCCAAAGAAGTGTTGGGGTTACCTGGGTCTTCAGTTGAGGTCAGGGAAGTCATGGGACCTACTAGAGGAAGCACTAGAGTCTGCCAGAGAAGCATCAGGGTCTGCTGTGGCAGGCACCAGGGGTGGGGGTTGGTTGTAGGGGCTTGTGGGGAGTTGGAACATGCTCTGGGGCTGTTGGGGTTGGTTGGCATGCAATCCAGGGGCTGGAATGAGGCCTGGGGGTCTGGGGACAGGTTGTGATAGTGTGCAGGGAATTGAAGAGTACTGGGTGGAGGGCTAGAAGAAAGGTGAAGAAGCCAGCAGCATTGGAGAAAAGGTAGATTCTAGCTAGGTTGGAATTTGCAGAAAGGCACTTGGAGTAGACTGAGGATTGGAAGAGGGTCTGGTGGTCAGATAAAACCAAGATAAACAGATCTGGCTGAGATGGACATGAAATGGTGTGGCTTGAAGAGTCAAGTAGGCTAGAAAGTTGGTAGGTGGAAGCATTATGATATGGGCCTGTGTGGGGTGAAATGGAATTGAATGTGCCACTAGAATTGAAGGTAAGCATGATGCTGAGTTGTACAAGCATACTTCAGATTTGTCATAGTACATGTGACCTCCCACTATATATAGTAGTTATACTCACAATATGTTTCTGTAAGGGCAACCTCTGGTAGCTGTGGCTCACAGCTGGCAGAGGAAAATTCAAAGTATATCAGGTATGTATATAGGTAGAAATACCTATGCACCTGCAAAGAGAAATACAAAGAGAACAAGTCTAAGGAACCATTAACTTGTCAGTGGTGGTAGCTCCAATGGAGGTGACCTTGGCAGTCATAGGAGAGGCAAGGGTGGAGGAGGAGGATGGGCTGGGGCCAGTAGTCTGGAGCAATGAGGGTGTAAGGGAACTAGTCTTCTGGCTGTCCCACCCTTGCTGGGCTTAGCTTGTGGGGATTGGCACCTCTATCTAGCCAACCTCCAGGCTGCCTGGCCCACCTTACTGTCTCACTATCTTGGCTTCCAGGCCTAATGGGTATATTGTACTTGGCACATGATGTATTGTTGTCTATCATTGATCCTTCTACTACTGGACCTGATTAGTCAGTAGTTTGTAGTCATTGACCTCTGCTTTATCATGAGGCTGTAGTCAGCAGCCCCTGGGCTGAGTTATCCAGTAGTCCTGTAGTATATATAGGAGACCTGGGGATAGGGTATCCTCAGTCCAGACAATAGCATTGCTTTCAGGTTTCTTCATCAGCATAACTATGACCTCAGCCAGTGCAGCCTCTTGCCTTCTGCCTTGCCCTCCACCTTTGTCTCTGGTTTTTGCCTGCCTCTTGCCCACTGTGCCTCTGGCTGGTTCACTCATTGCTTGCCTCTTGACTGGAGAGTCAGGTCATGAGTGGCAGGCTTGACTTGGACTATCCACAGCCAACATCTCCTTATAGAGGGGTTGAATCAGTCTGTTGTGAGGCCCACTGGTTATTGTTTTTCTTGATCTTTTTCCTTCTTTTTATCATACTTGTATGTCGAGAGGAGATTGCAGCACGCATCACACTTGACACATGACCAAACGCCACTGCCACAGAGGGAAAATAAGGAACTGTATAATTTGGAAGGATAGGAATGGAACCAGGACTCGGATAACCTCAGTCATCTGATACAACCAACTGAGGTATGTCTGAGTCCCCTAATAGTTATTATACCCAACTAATGGTACTACAGTATTTGTATCTAACAGGTATACATAGTTAATACAGTTGTCTGATACAACCAACTGAGTATTTGTATCTAACAGGTTATTGGCCCTGTGCCACTCAGTAGCGACTCAGAAATTTTTTTTCTTGACCCACCAAAAAGAACCACCACAAAAACTGAAACCAGACTCAACCCAAAAATGTCCCAGAACCCCCCCTTATTCTTACTACCACCCGACGAGAAATTTGATGGGTCCAACTGGGTCTCGTTTAAGATCACGATCACTGAGGCAGCACGCGGACATGGACTGCTTGGATATCTGACCAGTGAGATTGGGGAACTGACCAGTGAGGAGAGCAAGGCCTTGCTGGTGGCAACTGCTACCTGGTGGGGATCTTTGAGCCCCTCGCATGAGGAGTGGCTGCAGCATGACACTTTTGCATGCAGCATGGTCACACTAAACGTTCTGAACCCAGTGGGAGCTGGGGTAGCAATGGATGGGTCCACAGCAAAAGCTTGGGGATCCCTGGTGGTGATTCATGACATCAGATCTGACCTTGGGCTTATCCATGCCAAGGAGGAACTTCATGCACTGAAGTATGCAGATGGCTCAAGTATTGAGGCACACTTCAAGGCCCTATGTACAGCATGAGCCAAAGCAAATGACCAGGGTGCCAGGATAGATGACAGACATTTCAGAGTGTACATAATCAGGTCAATGCCAAGCTCATGGGCACCAGTCACTGGGTCCCTGATGAATGAGAACACATCGACTTACATAATGGTCAGACTTACCACTCACATGCTCCTGCTCCATGGGGTGTCCATGATCTTGCCAGCAGCTTCTCCACAGGCCTTGGCAACACAGATGGGGTGGCAGGGCAGGGACAAGCTCAATTGCACAAACTGTAATTGCACCAGCCACACAGTGGACAAATACTTTCAAAAAGGCAGGGGCTTGGAGGAACAGTACCCTGGCTGGTGGAAGAGGAATCACAGTGGCAATGCCTCAACTATGGGTAGCTCTATGGGCAATGGAGGAAGCACCAACCAGAGTGGGACAGCACTGCAGGCTAACTCAACGGTAATGTCAGGTGACAATGTGGCAAATCCCTGGTGCCTGGTGTTCTTGACCTGAGCAAGTGGCAACATGAATAGCATCTGAGTTACATATGCAGACTTGGCTGCAAGCTAACACTTCTTCACTGAACATGATGATTTTGTGACCTACAGAGAGCCTGACACAAGTAACTGCATGGGCATGATGGCCTGAGGATCATTCAAGGTTGCAGGCTGTGGACATGTCAGGAAGTGGGTCAAATACAGTGATGAAGTGATCGAGATTATCTTCAAGGATGCTCTACACACACCAGAACTGGACCACAATCTAGTGCCGATTGGCTCACTGGTTAGAAAAGGGGTCAAGCTTGCTATAGATGAGACCAGTGCCACACTACATGCCCCTGACAGGTGCCTGTTCATGAAGTGCCTGATGTCAGGCATGATGTTCATGGTTGACTTTGCACCACCCCCACCCACAGCCCTGGCCACCAGATCGATCAGCAGGGCAGCTGACATGGAGACTTGGCACTGACAACTGGCCCATGTAAATGAAACAACATTGAGGGATATGGCCCAGAAAGATATTGTCAAGGGCTTATGCATGATGAAGGCAATGACCTCTGGATGGTGCAAGGACTGTATTCTGGGGAAGCACACACAATGGCCATTCAACACAGTAATGGAGCCTGAGACCCAGCCATATGAGAGGGTCATGTTTGATATATGGGGGCCAGCACATGTCCAGACCATGGGCAGAAAAAGCCTGATGATGGTTGCAATGGACCAGGCAGGGGTGGACTGTGAGGTGTGGTACCTGTCAAATAAGGCAAAAGAGACAATAGTTGTGTGCCTAGAAATGTTTAATATGAGGGTTGAGATGCAACTCAGTCTGAGAGTCAAGTGTGTGTGTATGGACAGGGGCAAAGAGTTTGTCAATGATGCATGGGAGGCATACTGCAGGAAGCATGGAATCAGGCATGAAACCACCCTGCTGCGCTCATCAGCCATGAATGGTGTGGTCAAACATAGGAATAGGACCATACTGGACCTCACCTGCAGCATGCTCACAGACTCACATGTCCCTGCACATTACTGGGGCGAGGCCATGTCCACAGCAGTCTACATACTCAACATGATCCTGAGCTCCAGGCATCCCAGCATGACACCCCATGAGATCTGCATGGGCCGCAAGCCCAACATGGCACATCTATGACCTCTTGGGTGTACTGCATATGCAAAGATCCCTCAGGAGGATGGGAATAGCAAGCTGGAGGCCCAGTCTGTCAAAGCTGTGTTGGTTGGTTACTTCGGTCAAGGAGACTATAAATTACTCAATGGATTGACTGGACAGACCTTTTGTTCAAGAGATGTCATTTTTGAGGAAGGTGTAGCCCACAGGATGCTGCTTAACTCCTGCAAGGGGCCAACAGTGGATATTTACAATGTCTTTGACCTCACACATGTGACCAAGACACCTGTCCTGAGCAAGAGCGACTGCACCACAGAAGACCCCGCCATAGGTGAGCCAGCGCCACCACAGACCACAGTTGACTGAGTGGACACCACTGGCCCAGTAGGCATGGAACTTATGCATTCCACCAGGCTAGCAACCAAAACAACACCCACAATGCCCCTGTTGCCCAATGACAATCCACTTGACCCCAAGAGTGAGGAAGAGATGTACGCATCCATGCCCTGGTGGGATGTTGACCATGACCATGGTTAGCGACAACACCTGGGTCCCAAAGTCCTACTCTGAGGCAATGACGTGACCTGACCTGTGGAAAGGACCTATGGACAGGGAAATGAAGCAAATGCACAAATGGAAGGTCTGGCACCTCATTGAGTGCCCAGAGGGCATGTGAACAATGAAGAACTGCTGGACATTCACCATCAAATATGATTCAAATGGTGAGGTAGTCGGATGGAAGGCCTGGCTGGTAGCCAAAGGTTTCTCTCAGATTCCAGGGGTTGACTACTTTGTCACCTATGCATCCATAGTGCATTACAAATCCCTGCACATGAACCTAGCCATAGGGACAGTCGAGGACTATGAAATGTGGCAAATTGACTACATGAGTGCCTACCTGAATGCCCAGACCCAGGTGCCTATCCTGATGGAACAACCCAAAGGCTATGCTTTGTGACCCAGCAACATATTCAGAGTGGACATAAATGAGGGCGAGCAGGTCCAGGGGAGTACCAGCAACAGAGATGACAATGAGAAGGCCCTAGTATCACTCCTTGACAAAGCAATCTATGGGATGATGGACGGAGTGAATAATGGGTGGCAGACACTGGATGCAGATATGAAGAGGTTAGGATTTAAATGCTCAGAGGCAGATCAGTCAGTGAGGTCAAGAGAACATGGAGGGGAGAGGACAGTAATGAGCACATACACTGACAATACATCAGGGATGTCCTCATCAAAGGAAGAAGCAGTGCGCATGCAGAAGGAACTTGGCAAGAAGTACGAGATCAAGGACCTTGGTGACATCAAGTTCATTTTAGGTATCAGGATCACATGAGACCAAAGCAAACAAATGACAATTCTCAACCAAGAAGATTACCTAAAGCAAACACTAGAGAAATATGGTATGACTGACTGCACACTGAAATACACTCCCCTTCCCCTGGGAATCATCTTGAGTCGGACACAAGCAACAGAGTTGGATGAGGATTGACAGTACATGGCCAATAAGCCATACAAGGAGGCATTGGGCTTGCTGATGTATGCCCAGATCAGAACTAGACCGGACATAGCATTCACAATCACATCACTTAGCTGCTTCATGTTGAACCCCGGAAAACTGCACTGGCTTGCACTACTCCACATTATGCAATACATTAAAGCAACACTGCACTACAAACTATGGTACAGAGGGACAAACTACCAGGACCACAGCCCCCAAGAGTACTACAACTCCAATTTCACTGCCAACATTGACACCAGGAAATCTATGTCCAGGGGAGTCTACCTCCAAGCAGCAGAACCAACCAGTTGGAGCTCAAAATACCAAGACACTGTGTCAACCTCCACCACCGAGGCCAAGTGCATAGCCCCCTGGGTAGGGCTGGTGAGCAGATCCAATGGATGTACTCAGCATTGGCAGAAATAAGTATCCCTGTCCCTTATCCAGCTCACCTAAAAGGGGACAACAATGGCTCAATTGCGATTGCCAAAAATAAATACAACCACAACTGAGTCAAGCACAGGGACGTGTGGCACCATTTCATTTGTCATGCCATGGAGGACGGAAAAATCAAAATACAATATATTCCAAGTACCAAGAACCTGGCCAATTCATTCACCAAGCTGCTCCCATGACCCCAACACCACAAACTCTGTGTGGCACTCCAACTCTTTGAGGAATGATGAATCCCACAAGTCCAGGGGAGTGTCAAGAGGAGATTGCAGCATGTGTCACACTTGACACGTGACTGAACACTGCCACCGCAGAGGGAAAATAAGGAACTGTATAGTTTGGAAGGATAGGAATGGAACTGGGACTTGGATAACCTCAGTTGTCTGATACAACCAACTTAGGTATGTCCGAGTCCCCTAATAGTTATTATACCCAACTAATGGTACTACAGTATTTGTATCTAACAGGTATACATAGTTAATACAGTTGTCTGATACAACCAACTGAGTATTTGTATCTAACATTGTAGATACTGTACTTGTAGTTGTTTATACATTTCTTTTTGGACTTGTGGATTGTCTGGTGTGAATTAGAAATTTTCAGAGGTGTGTGAGGAATATGAGAAACAAAACATGTAGGGAGTTCTTGGTGAGAGTTGAATTGTAACATGTCCATTACAAGTTGCACTACTTATGGTTCACACTCTGTAATTCAAAACCAGTCAATTAGATCTACAAAGTATGAAGTAAGATGCTGCCTTATATAATCACATTAATGGTATTTATAGGTAGCATCATGTGATGCTACTGGACTAATATAATATAGGACAATATAGCAGGTGCTCCATTACATACCCCCCTTTTGAGTCTGTCAACAGACTCACAAAAAGAATAAGGACAGGCAAAAGGGAGACTCACAAAAAGAATAAGGACAGGCAAAAGGGGGTGGGATATGACATCCCACCCATGAGCCAGCACTGGGGCCCTACTTAGGGTCCCTACATTGTAAAAAAAGGTGTAGGCTCAGATAGGCCTACATGCATAAAAGTGGGCAGGTGGTATCTTGTTGCATTGCTCAGATGTGTGTCAAGTGATGTATATGTGGTCATAGTGAACTACAATTAGTAGTTCATCCTGCTTGTTTATTCATTTGTGAGGACAATGCTTTTTTGCTGCTTACAATGTCAGCCCAGCACTCCAATATAGCATTAGCCATATCTGTGGAGCTGCTCATTCCAGCTTCAGATGTGACAGGGGTAGCAATGTTAGTTACTACAGCTGCATCTGAAGGGTTAGGAACAACAAGTGGAGTCATCTCTAGGCTGGTCTCAGTGGGCACTAAAGATTTGTCAGCATAGTCCAATTCCATGGACTCCTCCATAGGTGTGTCCTAGGAGGATGCAGCAGAGCTTGCAGAAAGAGCAGGAGTAGCTTTCACTGCTAATGACAAGGGCCCTATCTCAGTTAAGACAGCAGTTGGTGGAGGGGTCATGATTAGTGGCTGCTCTGCCTCTGCCAAGGTGGCATTCATCACCTCTGCAGGATGGTGCAGCAGATAAGTTAATATAGGCAACTCCCCATAATGCAGCCATTCAGCTGTCACAACTCACTCCCAGACCTCCACTTCTTTGTACAATCCCCAGACCTTGTTCAGCCATGCCCAGCAAGCCCTGAAGCACACCCCTTCCCCCTGTGAACCTCTGTAACCTTCCCCCTTCTTTGGTGTCTGCCCCAGCAAACTCCAATGCTTCTCCAGCAATCCCCAACACTTCCCCTAATAGACTGCAATTCCATTGACCTTCCCCAAATGTGCAGATAACTCTGACACTCCCTCCATTCTCCCCAATGCACATCATGGGTATACATCAGATGCTGCCAACACCTGCCCAACTAGTCTTGGGAATATCAGAACTAAGACCCACCAAACCTGTGCAGCACAGCTTTAGACCCATGGAACCTAACATCAGCCACAGGCAGTGGGAAGTTACTGCAGCTCTCATGCAGTTGCAGGAGCATGCTAAAGCACTCCTTGTCATCATCAGTGGGTACATACCATCTGTTGTACCCCACTAAGGGAGGGGGTACTCCTATGGACCAGAGTCAACAAAGCCATTCATTGTCTTGACCCACATGAACAAGTCTATGTGCATTGCACTGCCTGACCAGTGGTGATCCAGAAAGCATATACTGTAGGTATATGCATGGTTCACCCAAGCAGGTGACACCCAGTTTGTGAGGAGGTGTGTAAGGGTGACCTCTGGAGGCAGTGGCTAAGTCACACAACTGGCAGAGGGAGATCCAAAGTCTATTCAGTACTGTACAAGGGTCTATGGACATAACTACTCACCTGGCAGAGGGAGATCCAAAAAGAACAAGTCTAAGGAGCTTCCTGGCCAGGTATGATGCTTCAGGAAAACTTCTAACTCTAACCCAAAGGTGAAAACTCCGGAAATTGTACCAAAAATGGAAATCCATCATAAACAGCCTTGATCTCCAGACTCACAGCATGTGACCACATGTGAATATGACCAAAGGATAGCCCTTGATTGAAAGTACTTGTCACCAGAAAATAAGAGGGCAAGGGTGACAGTCAGGCTCAGAATAAAGGAAACAAACCAGAGGGTCCAGTATGAACAGTCTCCTGACATCACCCTCCCTCTAGTGTGCAGCATCTCAATGTACTGGGTAGAAAAAGTTGTGTACTGCCCAATCAACTGCTGAGATTGGGTATATGCCTCAGATTGCCTTTGGTGCATTGAGGTGCCTGCAGTAAAAGTCCTAAACCAAAGCTGGTGCATGTACATTGGCCTGTGGTTCCCAAGAAATGTCCTCAATGCCATATCCCATCCACTTCAAACCTTGAACTGGAACTTTCCCCGGAACATCCTGCTATCCAGAATTTCCTCCACCTCATACTCCTCCTCATTGTTCACTAGGATTGGTGGCAGTGGTGCATTAGGGTGATGGCCAGGGATAGGGTCATCTGGAGCTGGGAACAACTTGACTACATTTAAGACTGATGCAGGCCTGCAGGGAGCTTGAGCTGGTATGCCAGTGGCCCCACCTTCTTCTCCACCACAAAGGGTCCAAGATGGTGATGGGACAACTTCTGTGATAGTCTTTTTGTCTTTATGTTTGAACTGTCCATGTACACAGTCTCCAAGCTTGTATATAGGAGCTGGTGTCTGCCACCAGTCATAGTACTGTGCCATGTCCTCCTTTGCTTTCACCAATGCTGCCTTTGCCTCCTCCTGTGCCTTCTTCATCCTGTCCACAAATTTGTTTACCAAGTTCTTCTCTGAAGGCCATGCTTGAGGTTCAAATCCCATGCAAGGATGTTGACCAGTGTCCAGGAAGAATGGGGTCATCTGAGTGGAAGAGTGAACATGATTATTGTACTGAAACTGCATCTGGGAGGAGCTCATCCCAGTCATCTTGCCTCTCATTGCAAAACAGGCAAGGATACTGCTCCAGTTCCTGATTAACATGTTCTGTCTGTCTATCTGACTGAGAGTGATAGGCAGTGGTGGTGTGGAGCTTCACTCCAAGCAAATGGTACAGCTCCCAAGTGAATTCTACCACAAACTGAGGACCTCAATCAGAGACATATTCATTAGACAGACCATAGAGTTTCCAGACATTCTTCTGATACAGACTGGCCACTCCCATGGCTGAACAGGTGGTGTGGGTCAGGATGAAGTAGGCTCATTTACCATAAAGGTCCACTACCACCATTATAACATCATACCCATAAGCATCTGGGAGTTCCACAATGAAGTCCACAGAGGCAACACTCCAACAGGTGGCTGGAATGGGGAGAGGGTGGAGTCAACCCATGGGTGACTGGCAGTGAGGCTTGGTGCAGAGACAGAGGTCATAGAAGCTGGTGTAGGTGCTTACATAGCAGGACATCTGGGGCCACCAGTAGTTCTGAGACACCAGTTCCAGTGTTTTCCATCTGCCAGGATATCCAGCTACACAAGAGTTGTGGTGTTGCTCCACAATGCAATGACAGAGTTCTGGGATGTTAAAAACATAGATGCATCCTCTGAAGGTCAGAAGCCCATCCTGGAGAGCCCACTCATTTGCATGTACTGTCTTAACCCCACTGGCTCATCACACCTGAAGGGCCTGAGCAGCCTGAGCCACTGCATCCTCTTGCATGCCCTCTTGATTCCTTCACTGGATGTCCTTGAGGATGTTTGCCTCACCCCCTTGGACCACAATCTCTTCTAGAGCATGAATGGCAAAGAGCTCAGGCTTGAGGAGGATGATGTTGTCATTATCACCTGCCCCAGTGCCATGGTCAGCTTGCCTAGATAATGCATCTGGCTTACCCATGCTCCATCCAGGTTTGTGGTGCAGTGAGAAGTCAAAGTTGGCCAGATACAAGGACCATTGAGCTTGGCATCAATTGAGCTTCTTTGCCATACAGAAGTACT
>JAGGAV010000227.1:0-22953 GCA_017657295.1 Termitomyces sp. DKA64
ATTCTGCCAGGTGACCGGAAAATTGTGCTCGACTTTGTTTGGTGTTGTTGTGAGGAAGGGTTAGGTAAGCGTCCAAGCGTCAAGATCAAGAAGGAAGGCGCAAAAGGTGGGTCCCCTGACACTAGTACCTATGGCTAGCTATACCATTTGCTATTGTTTATTGCCCCTTCACTAACAATCTCCATTAGTCTTTAGCAATCTGTTGTGGATTTACCCAAACAGTTCCCTCTCCCCACTTTGTTGTTGTTAGCAACTTCAAAGCACTAGTACTAGCATCTGTCTACTCATGCCTTTTTATACTAGTGACCATATCCTTAACATCTAGCAACTCAGGCTAGCATCTTCTTGGTCAATGTCTACACATCCCTTCACCTCCACAACTTAACACTAGTTCTGTGGGACTTACTTGGTTTGCCCCCTACACACACATTTATCCTACAAAAAGCATGACCTTATCTAGTTGCCTCTTTGTGTTTTCTGCATGGCAACTAAATGGCATAGGGTCTTGATGGGAGCAGGGAGCAGAGCAGGGAGCATAGAAGGAAGCACAGGGGAATGGACTCTGGGGAATAAACCAACCATCAGCAACAGGAACTGCCTAAGGGAAGGTTGAAGTGCTGGATACAATGCAACTCATGTTGCAGCTTCAGGAGCTGCCACTGATCATGTGCTACCTTATACCAAGTCTTGATGTGCTTGTTGTCAGATTGTCCTTCTGCCATACTATCAGTTTGGTCCACGAGAGAGGCATGAAGGCTGTCATGGAAGGTTGGGCAAACCTGCAGGTCATGCAGATACCTGGCCTGCTCAACCAATGCTCAAAACAAATAAATGTACTTGTCCAGGGGACCACTTTAACCATACTGGCTGCAATCACAAAGGGAGAGGGCAGCAGTCTTGGCAAAGCCAAAGGTGAAGAACTTAGCTCAAAATTTGCATTAAACCTTATCCCAACCTCACAAAGCTGCCCACACCCTCTATCCTCCAAAGCACCTACAGCACATATGTTGAGGTGTGACCCATATTTATATAGGAGAGAACTTAGACAATCTTGAGCATATCAGGGGTGAAGGCTTCACTGCTCCACCAAATATAGGAGATGCAGGACTGAAGAAAATGTTCCACTGTTGTGCAGACCCTATCATAAATGTCAGAGAGTGCAGGGAAAGGTATTTTGGAGCAGGGCATTGTCAAAGTGTCAGAGAAAGCTTGCAGCAGTATGAGTGGAGGTGTAGAGGCCCCCATGGCAGCTAGGGGAGTGAGAGGGAGGCATCCTAGAAGTGTCTGGGAGGGAATGAGCTCTAGAATTGGTAAAAATAGAATTCCAGAAATAGAATAGAAAGATCTTTTGCATTTCTAAACTATTTCTTGAGGAATAGAAAAGAATTTCTCTTCACTCTATCTTGAGAAATACTTAGGAAACGCCAATCATGTTTCTCGACTATTTCTCAAGAAACATACGACCCGCATCTTTTTGTTCTTCCCAAGATATATTTATCAAATTTCCATTCAGTGTTCCTCAAGAATATCTCTTCATTCTTCTTGATGAAATAGAAAGAAAAAAATTTCTCAAGAACAGGTGTTTCTCAGAAGTCTACAAGATCCCCTGAAGTGCATGTTGAAGTCTTGAATGATGAGCAAATAACCTTGAATACATTATTGTGACGGTTTTTGTAGAAAGATCCACTTTCGGTTGCCCATCTTTCCTTCTTTTGTCCTTGCTCACTTTCCTTTTACGTTTCTGAGGTCTCGACTCTTTTACTATTCAAGTGTAGTAATACAGTCGAATTGTAGGCTTTTCTAGACTTCGTATTATTTATATCTATTTATTCCCATTCGGGTAGACACAGCCACATCTGATCTCTCCAATCGACCTCGCAATCATGGCAAAGAGTAAGCAGTATCTCCTTCACCCTTTCCTGGTCACTTAACACTCACTAATCTCAGTCCCACGCAACTTCCGACTACTTGAAGAACTCGAGAAGGGTGAGAAAGGCATTGGCGATGGCTCGTGTTCCTACGGTCTCGAGGATGGCGACGATATCATGATGAGTAACTGGAATGGCACGATCATTGGCCCAGGCCATGTATGTTTCTCTTTATTTTGTCATTCATTGGCACAATTGATTCCTTTCTCGATAGACTGTACATGAGAATCGCATCTACAGCCTCAAGATCACATGTGGCGAGAACTACCCTGATGCGCCTCCCCAAGTCCAGTTCCTCTCGCGTGTCAACCTCCCTTTCGTCAATCAGACTAGTGGAAAGGTAGATTCGCACAATCTTCCTGTACTAGCTTCGTGGTCCCGCAATAGTAGCATCGAGACGGTACTTGTGGAAATAAGAAAGTGCGTTTCTGTTACCTCTATATACCTTTTGGATTCATGTCAGTTCGATATATCTAGAGAGATGGCATCCATCAATAACAGGAAGCTTCCTCAGCCGCCGGAGGGCTCTATGTTTTGAGCTGAGAAAGACGTGATGAATCGTAAGAGATGGTTAAGCATTGTGGTGGCAGGCGTCAGTGACGATGGCGGGTATTTCTTTAATATCTCCTCTTTTCATGTGTACTTTCATTCGACAGATTTAAATCTTACACAACTCGAACCCTTGATTTTTCTATAGGAAGTATATACCAGTTTCTCACAAAGAAGGATTGTGACGAACAAACCTATCATGCACAAATATAGAACTGTCCAGTCTTCGGATACCTTCCATATCTTCCGATGACGTTTCCGGAGCGACCCTTGTTCGTTTAGGTACCAAAAGTACCCTACGATACTTATTACGTGGCGTGATTTTACCTCCCAATCTCTCATCGGCAAAAGTGCAGTAGCACGGCAAGCCCCGCAGAGATCCCGCCACTGATTGCGAATATGAGTTGACGTTCAGATCCTATCTAATTTCAGGACACGCCTCGCTGGACAGCACAGACATGCACCTGCATCTGAAGTATCTAACTCTCTTCCTAACCTTGACCGGCCCACGCGTTGTACATGGTTCTGTCATCACAACTCAGGAGGCTAAGACCAACTCTGCGGGATCCACTACGAAGGTCCTTGTTCTAGGAGGTGGTGTAGCAGGCGTCATCGCTGCACGCACACTGCATGAACAAGGAATCGACGACTTCGTCCTCGTTGAGGCTCGGGACGAGCTCGGTGGTCGTTTGCATAGCATGCCGTTTGGTGGATATGTCGTGGAAGCTGGGGCAAATTGGATACAGGGCACGCAGACAGGCGATGGACCAATCAATCCTATCTGGGAATTAGCAAAAAAGCATGGGCTCAAGACCCATATGAGTGATTTTTACAACAGTTTAAGTGAGTACCTCTACTTGTCCGGGGATTTGGGTTGACCTTGATAACGTAGAAACGTTCGATGAGACTGGCGAAGTGGACTTCGTGGATGTGTTCAATGCAGCTGTCAATAACTTTCATGATTACGTCAACTATAGCGGTAAGTGCGTTTTAAACTCTCGTACTATCCACGTTTGACATTTCCATTTGCTCCCAAGGTGAACGCTTATTCAAGGGTCTGGTGGATTTGACCGCCAGAGGCACCTATGATTATCTCGGGAAGAGCCCACGCAATGCTCATGAGATGGTCGCTGAATATATGAACGTAAGAAAGCGTACCTGCCCTGTGATCTACTGCAGATTGATCGTGGTTCGTAGTTCGATTGGGAATATGCTCAGACTCCACTTCAGTCATCTGGAATTGCCACTGCGCGGGTGAGTTGTGAACTCTGCTAGTGATGACGATCTCAGCCTCAAAGCTCACATACCACACGTGAGAACTCCAATTTTACTTTCGAAGCGGAGGCAGGCGGATTCTCCGATGATGACATGATGAGCCTTGATCAACGTGGCTATAAGACGATCATCCAGCAGGAAGCGAAGTCTTTCCTCAAAACAGAGCAACTTCGTCTGAATACCCTCGTTAATTCCGTTGAATGGTCAGCTTCCGGTGTCAAAGCTGTCTTCAGCAATGGGTCCTCGATTTCTGCAGACTATGCCATCTGTACATTTAGTCTTGGTGTTCTTAAAAATGACGACGTCAAGTTCAAACCCGATCTTCCCGGTGAGTTTCCCCAATCATCGTCGGTAGATCTTGTCTAAATCACTGTCTAGATTATAAGACAGAAGCTATTGCGAGCATGATGATGGGAACGTATACGAAGATATTCCTCCAATTCCCGCGGAAGTTTTGGTTCGACACCGAGGTTATACTCTCATTCTGCTGTTGATCCAATCGATCTCTAATTCCATGATGTTGATCGTACAGTTCGCTCTTTATGCGGATTCTGAACGCGGACGATATCCAGTATGGCAAAGCCTTGATAAGGAGGGCTTTATTCCTGGATCTGGAATCATCTTCGTAACGGTCACCGTGAGTCTCCCCCTTTTAAATCTCAAAACGCTCTTTCTTAGTTCACAAACGGCAGGGCGAGTACTCGGAGAGAATCGAAGCGTTGTCCGACGCAGAGGTCAAGGAGGAGACCATGAGTGTTCTCCAAGCCATGTATCCAAACATCACAATACCTGAACCTCTGGACTTCAAATTCTACCGATGGTTTAATGACCCCTTGTACCGCGGCTCGTACTCGAATTGGCCTCCCAGTTTTGTGAGGCAACACCATGACAATCTTAGGGCAAACATAGGAAGACTTTACTTCGCCGGAGAAGGTACCAGTAAGGATTATTATGGTACGTCGTTGGGAAAACCAATGACCGTGTCTAACTGCATAGTGTACGTTATTCTAGGATACCTGCAGGGAGCCTACTTCGAAGGACGTAATATTGCAACCGTAGTGGCAAAATGCGTCAACGGTAATGGCTGTGTATCACTTCAGCATTATAAAGAAGTCAGGGATACCGTACCGCATTGATTTGTAAATGACTCTGCAACTGTATTCTTGATCCTGGTAGTAGCCTATAGTACCCGGCAATGGTTGGATTGACGGCTGTCAGACCGTTATAGTTCCGTACACATGGAAGTGGTCAGTTTTGTCCAATCATCGTGAGTTTGTACTTCGTAATCAGTTCTGCAAATGCGAAATCTCTTTGATCATGGGGACATGAAAAATTCATGTTTCTAGGGAAGAAAGTCTGCATTCAAAATCAGCGCTGTGGCAGAACTCATGATCAGGACATAGTCAGCTTTTACAGCGCTTCCGAGGATCATTAAGATCACGAATTCTTTTTCTGAGTTTCAAATTTGGAAATTCACGATCCTTTCAAGAAGAGGCAAAAGGATGCTCAAGCTGAAGGTTTATAGAACAACAGTCTTTCAGAAGTTGATGAGCTTGATCCTGATACTGCTAAAATGCCCATTCCAAAGAAACTAAAGACTACACTTTTGATTTCTGCATATTTAGACATTACCACGCCAGCACGCACACCCAAAGGGAAAGCAACAATTGAGTCGTGTAGGCCATTTTTCAAGACCCTGGATATCACTCATTAGGAGATTTTTGAACTTGTTGCTGCCTGCGTCGCAGCAAGTTCTACGCAGATGGATAGACCGAGATTGGAAGAGCGAGTAACCGTAAGTAGTGAACGCCGTAGCTCGGCAACAGGGAGATTAGTATAACTGGATGTCCGTGAGTTCAGAATAAATATATCAATAAGTAGAAGCAGTGTCTACACACCTGGATGTCCGTGAGTTCATAGTGAAGCCACGGCATCCAGGGGGAGGAAAATTGTACTGAGCAATCATGTGAGGTCTGAACTATGACTATATTGTCAAAGAGAAAGGACTGTGGCACTCCTGCCACTATACCCACAACGCTCCCACCTGTCGGAGTGCCCACAGAGTCATTGAAGTTCGCTTCTCGGAAATTCCCCAACAATGCCCATTTTTCTGCGTAACCTGTCGACCGTATCACGCGACAGTGGTCTTGGTGGGTAAGTCGACTGCCATGTCCTCAGATGCAATGTATACGGGCTTGATTTTCCCATTGGAGACCACCTGACACAGCCAAAACCAGTGTTGGTCAAGGTATTTCAGCTGAGAGATCGCGGACTGGTTGTTGATGTTCAAGATCAGCAGGGTCATCTGTGGCGCACCAATGTCAGCAAGGAAGTTCCGGAGCCAACAGAGCTCTTGACTGGTGGATAAAGCAACAATGGACTGCAATTTCGACATCCAGCTCACAGCCCCACTAGCTACCATTAGTACCGAACCTGTTGTTGAGCATTCATTGTCGGGATTACCACCATGATCAGCGTCCGTAAAGGCCACAAAGGGGGAGGGGGCAGAGGAAACAGCGGAAGCAGAGTATTCAATCCTGTAGTCTAGTGTTCTCCAGACGTAATGTAAGAGATGCTTCACCGCTTTCCAGTGCTTAGGCCCGGGACAGGCATTGAAATGGCACAGGATGCTCACTGCATGAGCAATGTCTAGGCAAGTGCACATTGCAAGGTAGAGAAGGGCACCTGTTGCCTGTATGTAGGGGACTGCATGCACATCCTCTACCTAACTTGGGGACTGGGGAGAGTCAGCCTTGGAAAGGTGGACACCTAGCTCAAGGGGGGGTGGCAGCAGCGTTGGAGTTGAGCATGTTGAACTGGAAGAGAACTTCAATTGCAAATGCCTTCTGGTCTATTCACAGCTTTTGGTTAGGACAATCTCAAGTTACAACAACTCCCAGGAGGCCAGTCATGGGGCCAAGGGGGCAAAGCTCGAAGTACTGCTTCAGCTCAGAGGTCACCTTGAGAATGGCAGGTCAGGACTTCAATGCAAGTGTCATATTGTCGACATGCATGGGGATAATAATTCATATGCCATCTTGAAGATAGACATAGACAGATGGATCAGAGGTAATCCTGATGAAGCCAAGATTCACAAGAACCCCATGCAACTGCTTGTTCCAGAGGTTGGCTCCTTGCTTAAGGTCATAAATGTCCTTTTGCAATTTGGCCCAGGGGGTACTGTTGCCCAGCCTACACTCGACATTTGGCAGCACTTCCTCAGCAAAACCTTCAGGAAGCCTCATGTAGAGTTCTGTGTCAATGAGACCATGCTGAAGAGATGTCAATGAACTCCAAGTGGATGTCCTACATTGCTGCAAGGGCAAGAGCAGTGCAGACTGCTGCTCATTGTGCTATCAGTGCAAACACCTTGTCAAAATTGATGCCTGGCTGCTGACTGAAGCCTTGCACAACAATGCAACCTTTAAATTGCTCAATGGCATCATCAAGTAGGTGTTTCACCTTGAACATCCACCTTCACCCTATAGCTCAACCCCCTGGAGACAGGTACACTTGCCATGTCCCATTGTTGTGCAGAAAATTCATCTCTTTGCACATTGCTTTATGCCATTCTGCCACATTTTTGCTAGCCATAACCTCCTTGAACAATTGGGGGTTTGTGTTGTGAGCTCCAACTTTCTATGCTTTTGAAATAGTAGCACAGACTGCCCCAATGAAATTTATTCCATGCTCAACAAGTGCATGCTCTGCAAGAAGTAAGGCTTTGTCTGACCTGAGGTTCAAGACATGGTTCACCTCTTGCTTGCCATTGTGATTTGCATCACCGATGTTGATGTCCTATAGGAGCTGCTCTGGAGGCTCTTCTGGAAATGGAGAGGGAGACAGTGGCAGTGGTGGATCACACATAAGCAGTGACTCATGGCTTTCCTGGCACTACACAGCATCATAGTATCCAGTGTTGGGGCCATGGATGGGGATCTGCATGTGCTGATTAGGTTGCAGGGTGGGGGAAGAGGTTGCAGCTGGCAGAGTGCATAATTTGAAATGATCTCCTGACAATTTGGCACCCTCATCATCACTTGGTACTGGTGTAAGTGGTTTGTCATTATTGGAGAGGTTGCACTTGGGAATGGAAGGGGTGGATGCATGCATTGGCATGGGTGCAGGCATGGGCATCTCTGCAAAACAATCAGGTAGGTTGTCAAATGCCTCTAGTGGTGGGGCTTGTGGCATTTTGGCTAGAAAAAGGCCTGAGGAGCACAATTCATCAAATAAAGAAATGACAACCTCCTTTGTCTTCACAACATATACCTTCTGTAAGGGCAACCTCTGAGGGCTGTGGCTCAGTCACACAACTGGCAGAGGGAGATCCAAAGTATATTCAATGTCTATGAGGAGTTCTAGAGGTCTAACTACTCACCTGGCAGAGGAAGATTCAAAAAAAATAAGTCTGAGGATTCCCAATGCCAGTGTTTGGAAAATTGACTCTAGAGCTTCTAATAAAAACCTAACACTAAGTCCAGAGTCCAACCCCAAAAGTGGAAGTTCATCTTAACTGGCCTCAATCTCCAGCCTCCCAGAGTGTAACTACTTCAGGAGATAGGCCTGGTTACAAAGTACTTGTCAACAAAAGATGGAAGGGTGGGGATGCAAGGATGGCTCATAGCAAGGGAAACAAAAATGGGGTCTGACTTGGACAGGTCTCTAACATCACCCCTCTCCAGAGTGCAGCATCCCAATGCACTGCATAGAAGAAGTTATGGATTGCTTGGTCTGCTGTGGAGATGAGGTAGATGCCTTGAATAGCCTTTGAGGCATTGGAGTGTCTGTAGTAGAAGTCCCAGATCAGAGCTGGTGAATGTACATTTATTTGGCTGTGGTTTCCAAGCAATGTCCTCAATGTCATATCCTTTCCACTTCACCTTGAACTGTAACTTCCCACAAAACACTCTACTGTCTAGTACTTCCTCCCCCTCATACTTGTTGAGCTAGGATTGAGGTATGCATGGAAGCATGTGACCCATGCAGGAGTAGAGGGAAATGGAGAGGAGGATAAACTATACAGGACATGATGAAAAAGGATCAGATGTGGGCATCAGAATACCTCAGTCATTATACAACCAACTGAGGTGAGCCCAGGCCTTTGCACTTATATCCACAATGCTAATTATATACCTAGTATTATTCTCAACAGGTATATAATATACCTAGTATTATTGTCAACAGGTATATAGAAAATACAGTCATTATACAACCAACTGAGTATTATTGTCAACAGGTTATAGGCCCCATTGCCACTCAGTGATGACTCACAGAAAGTAAATTTTTTTTTCACCCACCTGACCCACCCACAACCTGCACAGACTATGGCACAGAAACCAAACCTATTCCTCCTCCCAAACAAGGAGCACTTTGATGGTACCAACTGGCTTTCCTTTAAAATGAGGATGACAGAGGCTGCCCATGGATGGGGACTCCACAGATACCTCACCAGCTTGATTACGCAGCCCTCCACAGACCCCAAGTTGGCCACCACCTGGTGGGGCAACCCAAATCCTACCCAGATCAAATGGGAACAGTGCAACACATATGTGCAAAGCATGATCACCCTAAATGTTGTCAACCCTGTTGGAGTGGGCATAGACCTGGATGGGTCAGCAGCTAGTGCCTGAAAATGGCTCATGGACCTGCATGATACCATGACAAACCTTGGCCTGCTCCATGCCAGGGAGGAGCTCAGTTCCATCAAATACTCTGAGGGCAGCAGCATCGAGGCACACTTTGCCATGATGTGCACAGCATGGGCAAAAGCCAACAGTCAGGGAGCTGGAATTGATGACAGGAAGTTCAGGTCCTATATTATTAAGTCTATGCCAATAGGCTGGGCCCCCATGACTGGGACCCTGATGACTGAGAAAACATCTGCCAACATATGTGTGAGACTCATCAGCCATGTGCTTCTGGTACATGGCACCTCTGCCATCACCCTGTCAAAATTGGTCCATGCCTTGTTGATGCAGACTGGGAGGAACACAGCCAAATGTAGCAACCCTATCTGCAGGAGGACTGGTCATACCATTGAGAAGTGTTTCAAAAAGGGTGGCAGCATGGAGGGACAATACCCTGACTGGTGGCAGCATGGCAAAGGCAGCACACAGTCATTGACCCTGTCAGCTATGCCCACCCCTAGTGCCACCCCCACACTGACACCCCAAGTGAACTCAGCAGTAGCCTTGGCTAAGAATGAGAATAACCCCCAGTGCCTGGCTTTTGCAACCCTGGCAGGCAAACTGGGCCTTCTGGCAACATATGCAGACTCTGTGGCAAATCACTACTTCTTCATTGACAGGGCTGACTTTGAGACATATGGAGACCCCAGACTGGATGATAGGACAGGCTCAACTGCTGATAGGGGTGGCAATTTCCACATTGTGGGTGCTGGATGCATCTATAAATGGGTCCAGAACAATGGTGAACTGATTGAGCTCACCTTCAATAATGCATTGCATGTCCCTGACTTCATGCACAACCTTGTATTGATTGGTGCATTATGCCAGAAGGGTTTCAGGACAATGTTTGAGTTTGGGGAGCAATGTTCTATGCTCCTGACAGTGCTCCATTCATGAGAGCCACACTGGCCACAGACACAATGTTTCAGATTGAGTTCATCCAGCCACTCCCCAAAGCTATGCACACTAGATCCCTTCACTGCCCTACCACCTTTGAAACCTGGCATCACCAGCTGGGGCATGTTAGTGAGAGTACAGTACTTGAGATGGCTAAGAAAGACCTAGTTGTGGGGTTGCAGCTCACCACAATGGCTGCTGAGGGCAGGTGTGAGGACTGCATCATGGGGAAGCAGTCCCATTGTCTGTTTGATGCTGAGGTAATCCCTGAGTCAGTGCTATATGAGTGTGTGGCATTTGACCTGTTTGGCCCAGCCCACATCCAGACCACAGGTGGAAAGGTTTGGATGATGATGGCAGTCAACCAAGGGGGGCAGAGACAGATGCGTGATATCTGGCAAACAAGATGATGGAGGCAATGATGGTCTGCCTCAGAGAATTTGATGTCAGGGTGGAGGTATAGTCAGGCCAATGCATCAGAAGGATCCAGAGTGACAGTGGCAAGGAATTTGTAAATGACACCTGGGCAGCATACTATGCAAAATGTAGCATCATCCCACCCAATTTGTCATCTGCCAATGGGGTTGCTGAGAGGAAGAACTGGACCATACTGCACCTCACAAGGAGCATGCTCAATGACTCCTGCCTGCCAGCCCACTATTGGGGGGAGGCCACATCCACAGCCATGTACATAATTGACCTGATCCCAAGCTCATGCCACCCAGGCAAGATGCTGCACAAGATACACACCAGTCACAAGCCTGACATGACACACCTGAGACCCTTTGGCTGTACTGCCTATGCAAGATGGTGCCAGTAAGCTTGCCCTGAGATTGATCAAATGTGCCCTCATTGGGTACTTTGGCATCAGCAATTACAAGCTCCTAGAGCATGCTATGGGATGCATCTTCTGATCTTGCAACATCATCTTCAAGGAGGGACTTGGCCACTGGACTTTGCCTGATAGCCATGAGAGCAGTGCAGCTGACATCTATGAAATACTCAATGGGTCCAATGTTGTGGATGGTACCCCTGGCATGGGGGAGAATGAGCAGCATGATACCAATGCCCATGATGCTGGCAGTATGCCACCAGGGATGGAGATAGTAGCACCAGCAGCCCCTGAACCCACAACTGAGCCCTGACACTCCACACGCCTCAGGAACCCATCAGCCAGGGCCACCAGAGCTGAAGAAACAGAGTGCATCATTGGGGATGCTGCAGCAGAGGGACTGGCATGGGTGACTGACTGTGGACTGATGGCAATGGCAACAACCACCATCAACACCAACAACATGACATGGGTTCCCAAGTCATACTTTGAGGCAATGTGGTGACTGAACTTATGGAAGGCACCAATGGATGAAGAAATGGTGAGAATGTATGATCAAAAAGTCTGGACTCTTGTAAAAAGACCTGAAGGCACAAGAACAATGAAAAACTGGTGGACCTTCATGCTTAAGTACAATGGCAATGGGAAGGTCATTGCCAGGAAAGCCAGACTCATTGCCAAAGGTTTCTCCCAGATTCCAGGAGTAAATTACTTTGCCACATATGTGTCAGTCATGAAGTGTGAGTCACTCAGAATGAATATAGCTGTTGGGACTGTCTGTGATTACAAAATGTGGCAAATTGACTACAAAAGTGCCTACCTCAATGCACAAACATGAGCACCCATTCTCATGGAGCAACCTGAAGGCTATGAGAAGACCCCAAATGAGGTATTCCATGTTGATGTAACAGCTGGTGACCAAGTCTGGGGGAGTGAGACAGAGACCAATGAGAGTGGAGGCAGTGATGAAAAAGGACTAGTAGCTCTACTTGATAAAGCAATTTATGGCACCATGGATGGCACAAATAACTGGTGGAATACCCTGGATGATGACATGAGGAGGTTGGGGTACAAAAGATCTGAGGCAGACCAATTGGTGAGAGTGAGGGAGAGAGATGGGGAAACAATGGTGACAAGCACTTACACAGATGACACATCAGGAATGTCAACATCCAAGAGCAAGGGTGAGTGCATACACAAATTGAGAACAACAATTAGTGACACTTGACCAGGAGGAGTACATTAAATGCATGCTGGAGAAGTATGGGATGGCAGAATGCAAACTGAAGTATACCCCCCTTTCACCAGACATCACACTTACCCAGGATCAGAGCCCACAGACCCCCGAGGAGTGCTTCTATATGCATGATAAGCCATATATGGAAGCATTTGGATCTATCATGTATGCTCAAATTGGAACTCAGCTGGACATAGCCTTTGCCATGGCATCACTCAGCAGGTTCAGCTCCAACCCAGGCAAGGCTCACTGGCTTGGATTGGTAGATGTATTGCAGTACTTGAAAGCCACACTGCATCACAAGATACAATACAGAGGTGCTGGCTACCAGGACTTCACCCCCTATAGTTACTATGACTTCACATTGGACACTGACTCATGAAAATTGGTGTCAGGCAGTGTATACTCACAGGCAGGGGGCCCTACATGCTGGAGTGCTGAATACCAAGACACCATGTTGAAATTGACAACTGAAGCCAAGTATATCACCTTGGGGCATGCAGCTGAGCAAATTCAATGGATGTACTCAGCCCTATCAGAGATCTGACACCTGGCACCACAACCAGTGGACTTTAAGGGTGACAACAATGGGTCCATTGCAATAGCAGAGAACTGGCACAACCATAACTGAGTCAAGCACATTGATGTGCACCACCACTATGTCAGACACCTCATTAAGGAGGGAAAGATTGCAGTTAGCTATGTACCCAGTGACAAGAACCTGGCTGACTTATTCACTAAACTGCTCTCTCGCCCACAACACCACAAGCTTTGCCTGGCCCCACAACTCTGCATCAAGTGATGTGTACCTTGAGCCTGGGGGAGTGTTGAGCTAGGATCAAGGTACACATGGAAGCATGTGACCTGTGCAGGAGTGGAAGGAAACAGAGAGGAGGATAAACTATACAGGACATGATGAAAAAGAATCAGATGCAGGCATTGGAATACCTCAGTCATTATACAACTGACTGAGGTGAGCCCAGGCCTTCACACTTATATCCACAATGCTAATTATATACCTAGTATTATTGTCAACAAGGATATAGAAAATACAGTCATTATACAACCAACTGAGTATTATTGTCAACAATACTCCTCCTTGTTGTTGACCAGCACTGGTGGTGGTGATGGCCTAGGGTGTCAGCCTGGAATGGGATCTTCAGGGGCTGGGAATAGCTTGACAGTATTGAAGACTGGGTGTAGCTGACATAGACTTGCAGGAAGCTTCAGCTGATAGGCTGATGGCCCTACCTATCCTTCCACCTTGAATGGCCCCAGGTGGCAATGGGACAGCTTCTGTAATGGTTGCATTGTCTGTATGTCAAAGCTGTCCAGGTAGAGACAATCTCCAGGCTTGTACACAGGGGCTGGTGTCCATTGTTGATTGTAGTACTGCATCATGTCCTCCTTTGCCTTTGCTAATGCTGCCTTTGCCTCCTCCTGTGCTCTCTTCATCCTATTCACAAACTCATTCATAGAGTCATTCTCAGAGGGTTGTGCTTAGGGCTCAAAACCCATATGTGAGTGTTGTCCAGTGTCCATGAAGAATGGAGTCATCTGTGTGGAAGAGTGAACATGGTTTGTGTACTGTAACTCAGCATCTGGCAGGAACTCATCACCATTGTCCTGCCTCTCATTGCAAAGCAGCCACAGGTACTGTTCCAGTTCCTGGTTCACATGCTTGGTCTGTCCATCTGACTGAGGATTATAGGCTGTGGTTGTGTGGAGCTTCACCCCTAGCAAATGGTACAGGTTGTGGGTGAGCTCTGTCACAAACTGGGGGCCTCAATCTGAGACATACCCATCTGAGAGACCATGGAGCTTCCAGACATTCTTCTGATACAGACTGGGAGCTCCCAGGGTTGAGCAAATGATGTGAGTAGGGATGAAATGAGCTCACCTTCCACAAAGATCTACCACCATCTTGATAGCATCATATCCATGAGCATCTGGAAGTTTGACAATAGAGTCCACTGAAGCAATGCTCCAGTGGCCAGCAGAAATTGGGAGAGCATAGAGTTGGCCCATGGATGCCTGATGACTAGGTTTAGTGCAAAGGCAGAGGTCACAGGTCCTAGTGTAAGTGCCAATGTATCTAGACATCTGAGGCTAGCAATAATTCCAAGACAACAGTTCTAGTGTCTTCCACCTGCCTGGATGAGCTGTCACCTTGTGATGCTGCTGCATAATATGCCATTGGAGTTCAGGGATATTAGGCAGATAGATATGCCCCCAGAAGGTTAGCAGCCCATCTGGGAAACCCCACTCTTCAGCATGTACTGATTTAACTCCACTAGCATGTTGGGCCTGAAGGATCTGTGCTGCCTGCACTACAGTATCCTCCTGGGCACCCTTACAATTCCCTCATTGAATGTCCTTGAGGATGTTTGCCTCATCCCCTTGGACCACAATCCCTTCCAAAGCATAAATGGCAAAGAGCTCAGGCTTAAGAAGCACAATGTTGTTGTTATTGTCTCCTCCCATGCCATAATTGGCTCTCCTGGACAATGCATCCAGTTTACTGTCAGAACCTCACCAATTTTGCCCTGCCATCCCCTGACAACCCTGCCACCTCCAACAACCACCCAAGCCCCAACCCTGACAACTTCCTCAGAACATGCCTTATGCATCACCAGATCACTGAAAAGTCAGTGTCCCAAGTCCTGGCATGCCCTCAGGGCCTGTCTGAGCCTCAAGACACCCTTGCCTCTGTGGGTCCACCTTCAGGACCCACTTTGGACCATACCCAGGCCCTGCTACAATAGAAGCAGAGTCCCAGGTGGGCACTGCTCACCAAGGGACCCCCCTACCTCTCTCAACTCTCCCCAGAGGCCTTGAGTATATAGCCCTGGAACCCTGTAGTCAGTCAGTAGTCTTGATATTGCCTACTTTTGTCTACTTCTTGTCTCTACTCTTTCTGTCTCTCTCCTTATTCAATACATTCTTTTCTTCTTCCTTCTCAACTCTCCAGCATAGTCATCTCAGTCTGCAGAACATTTCCATGGACTTCAACAACCTCTGCCCACTTCTCATCAGCTCCAGGACATTGCCTAGCACCCAGATCATCCCTGGAACACTTGTACATTCCCTTCTCAGTCATTGACTAACTAACTAGTGGGTTCTTGCTCTTGGAGGTGAGCTCTCAGATTCTCCAGACCTGACATAATATCAAGACTCCCCCCACTCATTGGACACTCAATGGCCCACTACACTGCACCTCTCTACTGGCCCACTGCCACCTACACTATGGACTCCTATGGCAACCTGGTTGCACTGATCTACTATGCACAACCTCTGGTCACACCTCAAAACAACCAGACCCCCTACCTGCACCCATCCCTGACCAACCCTTGCATCAGTACTGGCTGATGGCTTTGCATAGGTTTGGGCTGGGACCCTTCTGCCAGGAGCTCCAAATGCAGGGTGGAATGCTCTGATACCTGCCAGCACTGGTCCATTTGCTGCTGGAGCAGGATACACACCAGGGACTGAGGGCTACCTGCTCCCAGCCTTGACTGTATGTCTCACACCTCTCCAAAGGGGGCCTATAGCAGTTCTGGCTGTCCTTATGCCTCCTACACCTATGGGGCTTGAAAACATGCTCTGGATAGAGGGGACCCCCTGCTTCAGCAGGGAGAGCACATGGTGGACTACTCTTAGCAATGTAGCATGATCCTACAGGAACTTTGACTCCCATGAGTGGACTTCTCCTGATAGACTCAGAATCTCGTCAAGAAACTGGGGCAACCCACCTTGAAGGCCACCACTGAGGTCTGGGCAGACTGCCTAGTAATGTTCTTTGAGCTCTATGAGCAAGGGAACCTATCAGTGCAAGCCCTCAACTTTCTCTGGGGTGATGCCTCCTGTGGAACAAGCTGCACAACCTGGCTGGGGAAATCCATGTGTTGCCATTGCCAGGAAGATTTGAGGACCCCTCCAACTCCATGTACTCCTTCCACCTACAATGAAAAATGGACCTGGCATCCTGCCAGCCCATGAAGGCCCTGAATGCTGGAAACCAATGCCAGGACAAGCTGGACACAGCCTCCACCTTACTCTGAAATCTCAACCCCTCCAGCAGACTGTTTGACCAACCCATGGCCAGGATGGTAGGACTCTCAGCCCAACCCCACTCCAACTCAGCCCCAGACACAGAAACCTTCTGTACATGGGATTGGAATGGCCAAGGAGCTGCTGGCAAGGCCTGACAGGCTGCACCAGCTATGGAGAATGACAGGGACACTCAGTCTGAACACATCCTCAGCTACATCAGCAAGGAACCTTGCAAGGGGCCCACAATGGATGCCCTGCCACCCCTAAACCCCCAAGCCTGGGACTCACTCCCACCCTCCAGCACTGGCACTGGTACCTGTGGCAGCACCTGGCCCTCCCCCAGGCCCAGGACTCCAGGGAGGCCACTTTGGACCCCCTGGAGGACCCTTTGGACCACCAGGAGACCCCTTTGAACTATCTGGGGACCCCTTTGGACCACCTGGCAGGCCCCAGACCCCCTGGTGGACCCCTAGGATGGATTCCAGGAGAACCACCCCCTGGGCTAGGACAAGAAGGAGCACTCCCTGGTGGAGGACCTCTGGGAGGAGGGCCTCCTGGAGGATGGGGCTCCACTGTAGGCACATTCCCACCAGAAAGGTGGGGAACCACTATTACTATTACTATAATGCTCCCCCTCCCCCCTGGAACCCTGAAGATTGGGCAGAAGCCAATGAAGTCTGCAAGGCTCTAGCTTGCAAAGGTTGACTAGATATCCAGAAGCCAGAACCCTTCCACAGTCATAACCTCCAGAAATGGTGCACCTTCCTAGTACAAGGTCTCAACACCTTCCAGGGAAAGCCAAACACTTTTGCCACCAACAAGGCCTGCATTGCATTTGCTTCCTCCTACCTGCAGGGAATCACCCTGGACCACTACATGGCCCTTCTCCAGTACAACCCCTGCCATCCACTATTTTCTGACTGGGAAACCTTTGTACAGGAATTCTCATTGAAGTTTGGGGTTTATGACACTGTTGCTGAGGCAAAAAGGAAGCTTGTATCACTCTGGATGTCTCCAGAGGAACATTTCATGACATTTGTGGTGCAATTCAAGAAGGAGGCCTACAAAACTGGCTGGAATTACCACATGCTATGTTTCCAACTCAACAAGGCTCTCCCTAAGCAAATCCATGAGGTCTTCTGCCTTGCACTAAAACAAGCCACCTACAAGGACCTCAAGAGCCTCATCACCTGTATTGACCAGCACTACTGAGAAGACCCTGCCAGTTCTGGGACCAACCACCAGAATTATTCCTCCTGCTCCTTGGGGGGATCTTGGCAACCCTGCAACAGACCCCCCCTGATCCCCTAACTCCATGACAACCAACTCCCCTGCCCAGAACCCTGATTTACCAGGCCCCAGAAATGCCACACAACCCCCCATCTGACTTCAGGCAGTTGCCCCAGATTCCAATAGTCAGGACAACACCCTGGCACAGGGTGACAGTGACCCTGAGTCCATGAACAAAAACCTGGAGGAAGAACTATTGCAGGCTAACCAGTCACACTGGCCAGACTGGCCTTGGGTAGCTGTCTCCAAGGAGACAAAGGAACAGCAATGCAGGGCAGGGGTGTGCCTGCTCTGTGGCAAGCCCAGGCACTTTGTCCAGGAATGTCCAAAGCAGGGCACTCTGAGTCAGTGATTTAGTTGACCTGGAAGACACAGTGAATTGAGGAATTGACCCTGACATCTTCTTTGCCATGGTTTCTCACATACATGCTTTGGTAACTGCTCCAGACACCCTCATGGCTTATCTCTCCTCCTGATCCTCTCAATCTTTCCTGCTCCAAACCTCCCTCACCCCCTTCCCTTGCTCCAATACTGTCAGCACCCTGGTTGACAGTGGCACCATGGATAACTTCATTGATGATGACTGGGTCCACCTCTCTTCCCTCCCTCAGGTTTGATTTCCCAGCCCCATCCAGCTCTGGTTGTTTGATGGTGGACTGTCCTCTGCTGGAAAAATCACCCACTATATGTATGTTCCCCTGCAATTCAAGAATGGCATGCAGCTCAAGCTCCAGATGCTTATCACCTGGCTGCACAAATCCACTCCCATAGTCCTGGGCCTCCCATGGTTACAATCCACCAACCCCCACATCAACTGGCAGACCCTTACCATAGCCCTGGATTGCATGGACCCCTCTGCCATCCCTTTCTTCCTCCACTCTGACTTGGACCTGACAATTGCCAGGAGCCTTGGCAAGTTGCATTTGACCTTGGCATGCTCCTTCATCATCAATGTCACTCTCCAATCCATGAATACCACCCATGCTGCACTCCTATACAGTGGGGCCACAAGAAGCTTTGTAAGTAGGGACCTGGGTCTCCCAAGTAAGACATTAAACATCCTGGTCAAGCTGCAACTCTTTGATGGCAACCAGACACCCTCTGGAACAATCTCCCATCACCACTGCCTTGCTAACAGCCTAGAAATTCCTGTTGACCTCCAAATCACCCAGCTGCATCTCACCACCCCAATCATCCTTGAGTTACCCTGGTTATGTGAGGCCAACCCTGACATTGACTGGAACTCAATGAGCATGATGTTTGACAGTGAAGACACTTGGTTAGCCACTGGAATATCCCTCCAATCCCAATGCTTCCCCACTGTTGAAGACAAACCCAACCCTGACCATTCCCCCATCCCAAACCCTGGCTCCCCCTCCAGCCCTTGCTGCAGGACCTTAGAGGGGGGGAAGGGAACTGCAATGCCAACAAGCCTCATTCCCCAAAGAACCTTGACACTGATACCAGCACTTCCCCCTCCATCCCCCCTTCCACACCCTCCCCCACAACCACACCCTCCCCTCCCAAGAGCTCTCCCCCACCTCCAAACTTCTTTTCACCCAACATTCTGCACAACAAATTCAGAGGGCCATCTTTCCCCCAAACTGCTTCCCCTAATGCAAAAAAGTCTTGGACCTTGAATAAGGAGACCCCTGGACACAGTCCTCATGTCATAGGGGCCACCCCATTCACCAGAATTCTCTGCAACAAGACCCAGGCCTACCAGCTGTACATAACCCCCATTGAGCAGCTCCAAGCCCAGAAACCTCCAGACTCCACTCAATCTGAGGAGGAGATTCTGTGTGAGGTTGTGCCTCCCAAATACCACAAGTTTGTGGACATGTTCTCAGAAGGAAGTGCCAAGGAACTCCCCCCACATTGACCCTACAACCACCAGATTGACCTAGAAGAGGGAGCCTCCCTGCCCTTTGAAAGGTCTACAACATGTCAAAAACCAAGCTCTGGACCCTTAAGGACTATGTGGACAAAATACTGGGAAAAGGCTTCATCTGACCCTCCTCTTCCCCCAACAGAGCCCCAGTTCTCTTTGCTGAGAAAAAGGACAGCATGTTCCACCTCTATGTTGACTACTGAGGGCTAATCCAGATCATAAAGAAGAACTGCTACCCCCTCCCCCTCATTGGAGACCTTGTGGACTGACTCCAGAGCACCAAGGTATACACAAAGATTGACCTCTGCTCCAGGTACCACAATGTCCATATTGTCCCTGAGCACAAGTGGAAAACTGCTTTCTGGACTTGATATGGGCTCCTCAAGTACCTGGTAATGCCTTTCAGAATGACCAACTCCCCTGCCACCTTCCAGTACTTCATGAAGAACATCTTACACAACATGAACAATGTCTTTGTGGTAGTATATCTGGACAACATCCTCATCTACTCCAACTTCCTCATGGAACACTGGGATCATGTCTGACAAGTCCTGGAGCAACTCTGGCAACACAACCTCCATGCCAAACCCAAAAATTCTCCTTTCACACTCAGGAAGTAGAGTATCTGGGCATCATTGTCACTCTAGGAGGCATCCACATGGACCCAGGCAAGGTTGATGCCATCATCAACTGGCCCCACCCACAGAATGTAAAGGAACTCCAGTCCTTCCTTGGCTTTGCAAACTTCATCCAGTGTTCAGGAAGAAGGGCAAAACTTGAGTGGCTGTATAAACATGGTTGTTGTACTGGAACTCAGCATCAGGAAGGAGCTCATCTCAGTTGTCCTGGTGCTCATTGCAGAAGAGGCAGAGATATTGCTTGAGTTCCTGGTTCATGTGTTTGGTCTGGCCATCAGACTGCAGGTGGTAGGCAGTGGAGGTGTGAAGCTTCATGTTAAGTAGTTGGTAGAGCTCCTGGGTGAAGTCTGCCATCAATTGTGGACACTGGTCAGACACACAGGCATTGGAGAGGCCATGTAGCTTTCAGACATTCTTCCAGTACAGGTTAGCAGCACCCATGGCAGAGCAAGTGGTGTAAGTAGGAATGAAGTGTGCTCACTTGCCACAGAGGTCCACCACTACCATGATGGAATCATAACCATGGGCTTCTATTGGAGGTTCATTGATAATTACTCTGGAATCATGAAAAAGCTCACTCACCTATCCCAGAAGGACACTCCATGGAACTGGGACTCAGACTGTCAAGATATCTTCAATCTCCTCAAAACTGCCTTCACCTCCACCCCTGTCCTCCAACACTACAACCCCTCTCTCCCCATCATCCTTGAATGCAATGCCTCTGACTATGCCCTTGCTGGAATTCTCTCCCAGACTGATCCCAACACCCAGGAACTCTGCCCCATCATGTTCTATGCCTGCTCCATAATCCCCACAGAACTCAACTACAACATCTACAACAAAGAGCTCCTTGCAATTGTGGAAGCCTTCCAGCAATGGAGGGCATACCTGGAAGGCACCTGTTACAGCATCCAGGTCTACTTAAACCACAATAACCTCTGGTACTTCATGACCACCAAGCAACTCAGCCACCAGCAGGCCTGATGGTCCAAATTGCTGTCCAAGTATGACTTCATCATCCAGTATTTCTCCAGCCATCTTGGAGCCAAACCTGACACCCTGACTCAAAGGCCTGATGTCTATCCATGAAAGTCTTTTGAGGCTGGATGGAACACCCTCAATCAGCACATCATCATTCTCCCCAAGCAGCTCTGGGCCACTCTCTTGCTAGATGATGAGGGCCTCCTCCAACAAATCCAGCAGGCACCCCCAGATGACTATCTCCACTCTCATGACCCCTGGAACTCTCCCCTTTCCTCCACCAACTCCTCCTCCAATCTCACCTTCACCCTTTTCCCTGACAACCAGCTCCTCCTCTGCAATGGTGCAATTTACATCCTGGACCACCAAAGACTATGCCTTGAGGTCCTTTGGCAGCATCACAATCACAAACTCCAGGGTCACCCAGGGATCTGGAAGACCCTGCAACTCATCATGCAAACATACTTCTGGCTGGGACTCAAGAAAGACATTACTTGGTATGTCCACACCTGTGAGGCTTGTTGCTGGGCCAAGGTTCTGCACCACTGACCCTTCAGACTCCTCAAACCCCTCCCAATAGGATGCCAGCCCTGGTCCTCCATCTCTATGGACCACATTGTCAAACTCCCAGAGTCTGAGGGACACAATGTAATCCTCATTGTCATATGCCAGCTGACAAAACAAGCCGTCTTCATCCCCTGCCACACTATGGACAACACCCCATGCTTGGCCTGACATTTCATCACTCATGTCTTTGCAAAGCATGGCCTGCCTGATGACATCATCTCTAACCAAGGCATGCTGTTCATCTCATGGTTCTGGCAGTCCCTGTGCCAGGCCCTGGACATCAAGTCCAGCCTATCAATGGCCTATCACCTGGAGACCAACAGACAGACCAAGTGCATCAACCAAACTCTGGAGCAGTACCTCCAGCTATATGTGAGCTACCTTCAGGATGACTGGTGCACCAAACTTCCTCTTGCTGAATTGACTTACAACAACTCCCCACACTTGGCTACCTGGGGTCTCCCCTTTCTTCACAAACAAGGGATATAACCCCCAGCTCACCATCTCCCTTTGCAACATCCCCTCTCACACTGCCCATGCTACTGCTTAGGACCTCTGGAGCCTACAGGAATACCCAAGCACAAACTCAGAACTGCCAACCAAGCTGTCAGGTTCTGCTGACCTGGGGGCTTAGCTACACTGGGCAAGTCCCTTACTAGGCAGACACAATGTCTACACTCACAATCCTTAGCTCTGGTGAGCTCCAGAAGAGTGAAACAGGGCAGATGAGGGTGATAGCAGTGGTCCAGGGAGGTCTGAGATGCTCCAGTAGAGTATATGGAGGAGCAGAGGGATGGGTGAGTGGGGGACAAGCATGGTGCAGAGCTCCAGAGTGGTAACATGAACTTGGTGAGTCCAAGTTATGAGTACAGGGAGTTTTTAAAAAGGTTCCAGGTGGAAACACAAACTTGGTGGGTTCAAGTTATGAGTACAGGGAGTTTTTAAAAGGGTTCCAAGTGGAAGGGACTTTAATGGGGAACAGGAGTGGCTGTAGGGTTAACTGGGGAAGTTGAGACAAGGCAAGAGATGGAGACAAGACAAGACAAGACTTTAGAAAACAGGCAAGAGACTGAAAATGGAAACTGATAAGATCAAGACTGATAAGATGGAAACAGATGCAATTGG
>JAGGAV010000228.1:0-22939 GCA_017657295.1 Termitomyces sp. DKA64
AGGCTAGTAGCGATGATATAAACACATTGGGTTCTTGCCTGGTATTAGAGGACGTCTGCGCCATTGCGTTCGGAAAGCCAAAAGACAAGCGAATACTGATGAAAGTTAACCGCAGCACCGTGGGAGCTTTATAAGGTATTCATGACTCCAAATATGGACAACTTACCGAAAGTTGACATGCCGACTTGGCCGCGACCGGTTAATTGACTATCAAAACTCGCCGTGAAAGATAAGGTACGCCGCGTCACAATTCCATGAGGTGAAAAGAGAAGAACAATGGCACAATTGTTTGCCAGGGTTGAAAAAACGTTGAAACGTGTTGAACGATTGACCACCCACGGCATTGGGTCCAGGAAAAAAAATCATCCCTAATCAGCATCAGCAGTGTCAGTTGTCCTACTCACTTGCCAGAGAGGTACATGGTTCTACATCACAAGCTCTGTCGCTCTACCGACGCTGCCGATGCCAAAATATCTAGTACTGGCATGTAATTCCGATATACATTGCCAGATTCATTGTTAAATGGAGAACGTGCTTCACTCGTTATTTTATTTTGAGTTTCAGCCAGGTTTTAGCACATCGAGTTATGCGTTCGCCTCATCATGTAAATCGAAGATCCGTTCCCCCAGGCACATCCCGATAAGTTCAAGTTGCCTGGTCCTTTTGTATCCTCGTGTGGAGCCCACCGATAATTTATGTCCCTTTGGAGCCATCGATTATACTCACAGGCCGTAAGCTCCCCTGATTTGCCTCAACGCTGATTTGTCTGAGGAAATCATACTACTTCCTCACAAGTTTTTTAGGTTGATCAGCACTAGCTAACAGTGTTGGGGGGGCGATAGGTGGAATTATAGCCCTGGCCTGTGCTTTCTTGAAACTCTGCTCCAGACTTGGACTATTTCATCCTTGTTCAAGGTGGCCAGAATAAACAGATTATGCGGCACTAGGTAGGCCTCGAGGCCATTCTCCTTGCAAATTGGGACCCTGCACCGAGCTATGTTGCCCCATTTAGGAGAAGGAGGTCGCCGAGTGGCCGTCTGTAGGGCCCGTCGCAAGAACAATCGCAAGGGCACAAGCACACGTGTCTATTGTTTGACATATCACTCGTTCAAAGACAGTGTAGCCATTATCAAAACTGTCGGTCCTCAAGTGTATAAGTATCAGCAACAACTCATCTCTTAATCAAGCAGCCTCCCATCCCAAATCCCCCATGGACCCTTTAAACAAAGACCGCACCAACTTCATACTCCCTGGCATCCAGGCCCAGCCCGTTTCTGTCTCGAATTTGATTCTCATGCTTGTTTTGGGTTATAGCAGGAGAAGCAATCGGCGGCGCACTGAAGATCACTTTCACGCGTTTTGGAACGCGGTACTAGGTCACCTTGTCTATGGACATACCAACCTATGCGTTGCTCCTCAGATGAGTCTCTATATCGAGAACGAGGACTCTAATGCAGCAGGTGCGAACATCTCCATGGGAACTGAAACAGGCAAGGAGATTGAGCGACGTCCGGACTTCCTTGTTATTGGTATCCGTGCCATCAATCGCTCCTACTATGAAGCATTCAACCTCTTCCCGATCTTTCCTCACTCCATTTGCCAGTGGGATGATATGAATTTTCAGCAGGCTTTTCCGCGTATCGTGGTAGAGTTGAAGACAGTGCCCTGTCTCAATCTCCGCTACAGGGCAGTCTTCCGGAATGAACTCGATCTCGCCTTCTCAGAAGCATGGAATCAGGCAGAAGAACAAGCGGCAGTCGCATTTGGTCGGAAAGATTTCAAAAATCTTCAGAGTCTCTTGATTATCGTGGCGATAGGAGAATGGTGGCGCCTCGGCATTGTCACGCCTAAATATTTGAAGAACAAGGCTTCCCGGGCCAGTTTCTTCGATTTCGTTGGAGGCCTGGAGAAGCCTAAGGGCAAGAAGGCGAGTAAGGCTGAAGCCCCATTCACAGCCCAGGGTGTTCGTTTGCGAACCCCCATGATGAGGCACCTCGACCTGGAAGCAGAATACACTCAGGGCATTCGTGATGAGATAGATTCATGGAAACCAAATGCTGGAGAACTCACTTTCAACCTTTTGTTTGGGTCGCCCGCATCAAACCAGCACTTCTATTGGATCCATAAGCGCCTGCAGGAATATGAAAATCCCATCCCAGAGGAGAATCTCAATGTCAGTTCTAAAACCTTTTATCAGCTCGCGATATTCTCACATTGATGATTCAGAGAGTCCCTAACCTTGACGAAGAGCCGAATGACCTTGATATAATATCAATCGCGAGTGAAGACGAGGTCTATAGTTATGGAAGGGAGGAGGAGGAGGAAGAGGAGGAAGAGGAGGAGGAGGAGGAGGAGGAGGAGGAGGAGGAAAGTGAAGATGAAGATGAGTATATGCCCGAAGACAAAGGGCACGATGAAGATGAGTACACGACCGAAGACGAAGAGATGGAAGACAGCTAGCCATGGACTTGTGGTATGACATCTTCTCAGCTTCGCACTTCTCTAACAATGTTGTCGTAATTTCGACTTTTACTTTCTAAATTAGTGATCATTGAACCCAGAGCTGAAAGATTGAACTGTTGAATAGTAAGCTCGAGTGGTCTTCGATGCAATGCACAATTCCTAAGGAACAGCATGCCAGATAATGACTTTCTCGAAAGGCCAAAAAAGCACTTACCAAACGGAAAAAAACTGGGCTATCGTATTGCCTATCAACGAGAAGGTTGTCTTAGTGAGCGACTCCGTGTACCTATGCAACTTCACTGTAAGGATGGATCTGGGATGTATGTGGACAAGAACCTTTTCGGACAGTAGAAACATTGTCCTTTGTTGCATCCATCTTTAGTCCCCTGATAGCATCGATTGCGCTTCTGTCTTGAACGATAAAAGGAACGAGTTTCAGCTGCAATGCCTCGTCAACATGTATTTTGCACTCACACCTGGCAGCCCAAACCAACTGGAAGAAATTTCTCGCGCTCAGACTTTCTGCTCAAATGAGCTCTCTATCAATGGAATACTTTGGATTAAACACTACCAATTCCTTCGGGACCGTGGATACACTCTCAGGAAGAGGTATAGACCTGGGTGGAAAGCATCCTGGCTCAGCGGTCACCAGAAATATCGGAGTGCGAGGACGCAGTCCCTCTTCTTGTGAGTCTAAGACTTTGTTCTTCCCAGGCAACTGACAAACTAGCTGCAACAAGGGCACACCATAGACGCAACTCGTCCTGACGGGATGCTTGTTGCATTGAAGAGATCGATTTGAGGTCGGACTATATGGAAGAGATCGAAGTTTGCGAGTTTTTTTCGTCTCCGAAACTCAGTCAGGACTCGAGGAACCACTGCGTCCCCATTCTCGACGTGCTGTATCCTCCAGGGGAAACAAGTCGTGCGTTCTTAGTGATGCCACTACTGCGCAATACACAACTGGCACCATCCCAGACTCTTGGAGAAGTGATTGAATACATTCGCCAGACCTTCGAGGTATTTCTCTTGCGAGTGCTTCTACAATTTGGGATGATCAAATGATCCTCACAGGGACTGCAATTTATGCATGAGAATAATGTCGCTCACGGGCACGTCATCCTGAACCTTCTCTCGGCACTCCGAACGTTGGCCTTTATTTTGCAAACAGCGATTGCACGGACAATAATATCATGGCTGATTCATCCCGTCTTTTTGCATCCATGCCACACCCTGCAAAGCCGTCGATGACACTTAATTACAGCGGCAAAGTGTCAAGGCCTAGTTCTCGTACCAGCAAACCCGTCAAGTATTATCTTGTAGGTTTTCATAAGTCCATCAATTATCAAAAGAAAGATAGTCGGGAGAAAGAATGGGTCGGTAAACCATCCAAATGTCAGTTTGCTGCAGACGTCTACTGCCTGGGAGATATGCTCAGGATGCACTTCCTTGATGTACCAACTTTCTTTTCTGCAAAACTTCTTAGGCTGAGACGGTGAATATAGGGATGGTACAATATAGGAATCGCTCTCAAGCAAGGCTTTGAATTCATGAGAAAGTTGATTTCTGACATGACGAATGGTAATCCTGACCGGCGACCTGACATGGACAAGGTTGTTGCTCACTTTAACAGCCTCGTCGACGGCCTTAGTAATAACTAACTACGCTCCCCCGTCATCCCAGCAGGCAAAACACTTGGAGTCTATGAATCGGTTAATCACTGGACGAAGCAACTATTTTATATGGCACAGGGAATTCCCCCGATTCCAACGGTAGACTTCTAGTGTGATGTTACACCAAGTTTTCAGTATCAGGCTATATATGTAACTTGAACATAGATTTCTATGAATTTCACCTAAGTATGAGCTTCGAGAAAGTCACTCATCATCTCAGCAAGCCAGTTCTCCGACTCAGGGATTTGAGGATACTCTCCATGGTTTCTGAGATATCCAGAAGCCAAGATGTCACTTGGCAAGGTGAATTTCCTGGCTTGTCCTCCGTCGTCCACGTCCGATCAGGTAATGTCTTTAGAAGTGTATCACCAAATGGCGTTTCCATCTTGTATCCGACCGCAATGATGACATCGTCAACAAGCGACAAGAGCAAGACCCGAGGCAGCCGATAGGAACTCGAACTTCTCGCCAAACACTGAGAGTTATGTCAACGTGAGTTTACTCTACATATCTAGAAATACAATATAAGCTGGAAAATATCATGACCGTATGCCAGCGCTATCTTCCACCTTTGATCATACCAACACCTGTAATATCATCCTTACTAGGGTCAATTTCCAAATCCATTGGGTCATCAGGAAAAGAAAACGATGTTTTCTTGCTGGGTTCGTCTCCACAGCCGCAATCATATTCATCATCCAGATGAGCACAGTCAAAGATTGGTTTATTGAGCCGTTTGTTCACTTCGTTGTGCAAAGAACATAGCCTGCAGAAAGAATAAGATCACAAATTCCAATCCCAAACCATCAGAAGACCTACCAGAGGGATGCTGCACGACGAGAAGCTGTCTAAGATGAATGAGACTACAGCAACATGATTAAAGATAGACGAATTACTTGGGGTGGGAACTTCTTCAAAAGCATCTGAAATTCTTCGGCGCACTCACCACAGGGATATAGTCGCGATGTGAGGTGAAAATATGAGCTCAGCGCACTTCTCTCATCGGGTGTGGGGTGCTAAGCAGTGTAGTCAGCACATACTCTACACATAAAGAACAGGCAATATACTTCGGGGAATCGAAGCGTCATAGTATGCCTGTAAAGCGCGTTATTAGATGGATGGTTGGCGACCAGCGTCTCAAAATCGTACATTAACTTCCACGTTGCGCGACCGAGAGCTGCTCTGGTCTTGTTTAACGTGCGACAGACCAAGTATAGAATATGATACACACTTCGCTGTTTCGTTGCCCAGCTTCGACATGATCACCGCGCCATGAACAATATTGGATGGCGGGCTGGCCAAGTAATCGGACGGTCGAGGCAAAGATTTCTCCACACCTCCTTCTCCAAACAGGTCGCCTGTCCATGGATCGACATACGACATAGGATTGGGATGGATGAAAGCCATCATGGTCAATAGAAACTAAAATTAATTGACTAAATGGGATATACATAGATTCCTGCGAGGGGGCGAATACGCACGAGAAGGACCGTTATTGCAAGAAAAGCTTTTGCGAAGCGAGACAGCATGGCGTATGCCTCGCTCTAGGAGGAAGATAACAGATCTTTGTCTTCGTCGAGGTAATAGCCAAGCCAGAGTGTAGACCTCGAGAACGACAGAAACCTATGTATGCATGGAAAATGGCCACGTGGATGGAATTTTGTATGGCACGGTTACATAACATCCGTACTTACATACATGTGTCGCGTATACGCACCAAGGATGGTACGGACATTTCTTTCATCAAGTGCTGTGAATCCAAGTGCAATCAGCTACCTTTACCTATATAGATCGGGCAAGGTGATGGAAGATTAGATCGCCCGTAACCCTTTCATATCATCCACCGTCCATGTGTCGCCCTTTGCATTATTTCTTTCTCTCCCTTTCTTTATATTCGCACATATACCTACGGGCTGCGTCATTGACGACCTTGTCGTACCATACTGCGCTCGTAGGTGAGCACTTACATTACTCAGGTCGTCTCACATTGCGCTTGCAGTTCTCGATAATAGACGTATTACGTCACGCGTCATCTTTTAAATCCCCTTCCAGCATCCTCATATTTCCATATACTCCATTCTACCTACTCGCACTTAGCTTGAGTTTTCGGTACCCTCTCTGAGAGGGAACTGGCACTCGAGAACTCTCCAGGACTCAAGAAATTTCATTTATTCCTGCAATCAACCTCACCAAGTTCTTCTTTCTCATCTCATTCTTTCCAGCTCAGAATTAATATATGTATGTATGTACAACTCGATGCGAGCGACGAATTTCAAAATTTCAAATTTCTTCTGATCAGCTTCTAACCTACGTACTTAAGATATCTTTCGAGCCAATCCACGACAAATAGCCTGTATGAAGATATGAAGAGACATGTAAAAGGAACATAAACAGAACTAAAGGCGTGCAGTATTCTAGGAGAGTGGACAAATTGGTGAGATAGGAGGGTGATAAAGGATGGAGGATTGGAGAAGCGATATGTCTTCTCGTATATTGATGCTGCGGAGGAATGCTAAAGAGAGAGTGTGCGTGTGAATGAATGACGAGAAAAAAGGAATGATAACAGGGGAAAAATCTATTCCAATCTTCGCAGAGCAATTTTGTTTGTTGATGGATGGGAGAAGTCACGAAAGACGGGAGGAATGTCAATGCAAGGCCATGATTTATTGAGGCTTCGGAATGCCTCCTGGCGGTATTTTGAGGAATGGTGTCCGTTGCCAATCAGCCGCTATACCATGACCGTTAGAAATTTTCAAGTGGAGGGAGGCCAAAAAAACATACTTCGTTGATGTACCCAGTTTCCCCACCAATTCACGCCGATTGTACCATTCCTGGGGAACTATAATGAAGCACTAAATATTCTGGTATAAGGGAGCGAATTGCAGAAGGAGCGTACCTGCAGGCTGAAGAAGATGAACATAAGAGAGATAACGGTACCTTATTAATGTCGAGGTGAGCAAACAGTCAATTCAGTTCACGAATCGCAGACGTACCACTATCTAAGGCAGCACTCAGCACATAGTTAAACTTGCTCCACCACGCGAAATTCCTCTTCCGGATAAGGTATTGGAAAATGAACCCCACTGCGAACCAGGACGAGTAGTTGATACCAGTTGCGGGTGGGATCGCAGAAACTCCATTCAGGATGACTGGGGTACTAATGTACTTGAACCAAGAGTCAGGATACCGCCGTTGCCAGAACCAGAAAGGGATAGGCAGAAAGGCTCCGATGACCATGGCATAGAGATGTGGATGATATATCGATCCGGGTCCGAACTGTCGACTAGGCCCAATAAGACCCCTACATAGATACGTGAGCGAGAGATAGGATGATCCACATAGTATCTACATACCAGACAGCGGAAGCGGTAAAGAACACTTGGTTGTGAGGGCATGTAAGCTGGCTCTTTTGCTGCGGTTCACAAATGTCTTTCACATTGGCAAAAATCCAAGTCTTGACGCCGACTTGGACGAAGGCAGCTAGTATCGTTGCAACCAGTTGAACTACGACAAAGGTCAGGATTGATCAAACATGACGGCGACAAGGTTAATTATACACACCTAAAAACGTAGCACGCGGCGGAACCTTGATGTAGTGGCCCAACTTCAAATCCTGGATAAATGAAGTGGCCTCCGCCAAGGTCTGTACCGAATATGCCTTAAACACCTATGAAACAGGAGCATCAAAAACTATTCGTTTATAGCGTCAAAGTCCATACCATGTTGGCCATAGGATTACCGGGCAACAACGTTCCGGGGATGATTTGAGCAAGAATGTTAAGCGTAATCTGCATGTCTAGGTCAATAACATTTTGACAAGATGTCGAAGAAAAGAAACGGACACCCTGGCCTGTCATCGCGTAGATAAATCCGGAAGGAAGGATGTATATAATTGGAAGGAGCAACGAGAGTAACAACGCCCAAACAGGTACGTTCGTATCCCACACCTAGAAAAACCTTAGCACGTTATTCAAGAATTAGCTCTATGAAGTATTTACCTCGACAGCAACAACAGCCAAAGCGAAGAACACTGTAAACGCACTTAGGTACCACCATTCCGGAACCTCTGGGTAATTCCTCATAAGCTTCGCGTGGATATCGTCACTCTCGACCTTCATCTTTTTTATGCCGTTAAGGAGACTACGGCCATGGTACAGGAGAGTGTGGACGATAACACATGTGCTCAGTGCGAATGCAAGCAAGTAGGTCATCGCATATGTAGCGGGAAGATACAAGGGAGAATAATTGTTGTATGCCTCGAGATCAAAGCGGTCTTGCTTGGTCAAAACGCGTGCGACATCGTAAATCTGGCCATTACGGTCATACGGCTCGTTCGCCGAGATCGGGAAGTATGCAAGAGACCACGACTAATGAATGGGAGAAATTAGATCGATCAATAACTTTATCTGGGAAATCGGGACCGACATTGGAGTAATACAACGCGGGGGTCAATATCCAAAAGAATAGGACGAAGCCAAGGAAGACGTGGACCTGAGCCCACCACGGAACTGCGGGAGAATCAGTGCCATGGGGTACACCGACATTTCAGGAGAGGACATACCCATCAACGGACTGCCGATCCAGCTGATTTGAGTCCAATCAAAGGTCAACACACTCATACCGAGGCCAGAATAAACACCAAAGAGCTGATTGACAGGGACATTGTTCGGTGCTGCCCAGCATATAAACGAGAACACAGAAAGTGCCTCAAACAAGAAACCTTGATAATACATGTCAAAATCCGGAGTGTCAGTGGGTCTGAAAAGAGGTCCTTACCGGGCAAGAAAAAGAAGAATAAGCTTCCAATTGTTACAATCATGAAGAACCGATAACGCGACATGCCCTTTCCAGACTTGGACCTGAAACCGAAGCCGAAGCCAACGCCATCGTCCTCGTCCTCAGCATGGAGGGTATTCAACAAAGTACAAGCGACCAAGTTCTGCGGCCAGACCATGCTCGCTGGCCAAACCAAGAAACGACGAGTTAGACCGGCCAAGCCAAAGCCCGTAAGCTGCGTTGCTAATACCAAGACGAGAGCAAACCAGTAGCCGAAATCAAGGCCGTAATACCTCTCTGAGACCACGATGGCATTGAGGGCATATGGACTTCCAACGGCAACGTTGGCCATAATGTATACAAGGACATGTTCTTTTATGTTCCATGGACCGGGATTGAGTGAGAACTCGAAAGAACGTGAGTATGCCAGGGGCCTGATGAGGTTGATGAAGAAGAGAGCGATCCGCGAGGTGTTTGCGTTGGGTATCGGCACGATAGAGGGAGGGATGTAAGGTAAGGGAATCCGATAAGTGGTTATGGGTAGAGTAAAGGCAAGGAATTTGCCGAAAGGGTATGAAATTAGGAGAAGGGCCAATGGAACGACTGTTGGTGCTGGCGAACGGAAGTTGAAGAAAACGTTGAGCGCACTTCGATGATCATGGTAAGCTGAAGCCGTTTAGGATGAGAAAATTGACAAACCTGCTTATCATGCAGAGAATAAGCCCAACAAACCACATGCGCATTGTCAGAGCCGGCATGTCGGGGTCGTCGATATTGGAAACTGAGGCGCGGACTTCTGGGAAAGGGCTGTCCTCGTCGTCTATGGCGTCAAAATCGAATTCCATTCTGGATAAGGATGGAGGGTGAGACACTGTACAAGACGCCATGGAAAGAGAAAACGGGCGAGGAAAATGATGGAAAAGAAAGAAAACGACTACATATGAGAGGACATGCAAGCGTGTGTGGATCACTTGAACACGCAGAAGAGCAGATATTCTGTGGACGTAAAAGTGTCGTCGTGAGGACAAACAAAGAAGCAAGAAGCTGCCAGAAAAGAGGCAACAAGACGTCTACACCGCAAATGCAATATCGATTCACAACAGAGAAGGAAGTGGAACTCACTTTATCGATCCATCTCCGCTTGTCTCGTCATCATCGTCGACCATACTGCGACCCAGGCTCAGCGAATCCGAGATGGAGGAATCATGCCTCTTCGGATGTCTGCGCCTCGAGGTGCCTGCATCCATGTCCACGTCCTTCTCACTGGCGTGATCGCCTCCAGGCAGAGATACCCGCACCTCACGGGATTCCGAGGACGTGGGCCGTTGGGCTGATATCGCAGTACCAGGGCTGTTTATCCTGCGGAGACGATAGTGGTCGGCGGGGGAGTTGTGATTGTTTGAGTCTGTTGATGGAGGGGTTTCTGGAGGTTGGAGATACTGAAATTGAGGCGTCGATGGCCCGACACTTGAGTCTGCAGGAAAACGAGAGTATGGATCGAATGTACGAGAGGGATAGGCTATGTGCGGTGACAAAGGTGACTTTGAGAACAGTTGGCCCGCGGGGTTGCCTGCTGCATGGTCTTCAACATAATTGTATTGAAATTGCTGTTGATGCTGCTGCTGCTGCTGTTGATGCTGCTGCTGCTGCTGCTGCTGCTGCTGTTGGTGCTGTTGCTGCTGTTCCGCCGTTGACGGGGGCAGGAATGCAAACACGTCCTCGTCTTCACTCTCCTCTTCTTCCTCTTCTACGTCATAATCACCATAAGTATAGTTATAGTGCTCATAGTAGGCGCCTCTGCCGGTTGCAGTCGTCGGACGGCCGCCGGCGGTGCAAGGGCGAAAAGAGCCAGCGGTCGAGGGGGGTCGCCGGGCCATGGGTATTGTCGTGTGCGGGGCAGAGCGTGGAGGGGGACGACGAGGAAAGAGGTCTGGTCGTCGTCTGCGATGGTGGTGTCGCAAGTTGGGAGGGACGGCAGGGAGAGCTGGGAATCCATCCAAGTATCATTTACAGCTCAGGCACATCAACAGTGCCTGACCCCGAATGGCATTTCCTTTCTCATCCCCATGCGTTCTTCTACGCTGGTCCCGACGCTTTTCTCTTGCTCCTTTCATCGGCATTTCACCTTCGAGATCGTTCTATTCATGTCTTGTTTTCTGTAATGTGTTCCTCATCATACACATTCAGGTCGGTACATCACCACAGGAACATCCTGACATCGTTCAGAACTCGTTACACTTATTGCTCTGTGTAAATTTCCTCCGTGCCTTTCATGTTCTTTCATGTTCCTGAGGCTGGAGCCTGGCAAAACCACCGATCGATCATCACTGTAGAACAAAACTTCAGGACATTTATAAGTCTGCTAACACCACCGATATCAACACAACTGTGGAACCATCATTCGCGGCATAACTAGTACACACTGTTTGGACATTTCAACTACGCTGTTGCAAAACCATGCTCGAAATCGATTATCGATGGAATCACCGGCCATGAAGCGCTCGGAGACTGGGAGATACGTCATGGTCACCCTGTCTCCGTCAATCGGTTGGCTTTCAGCGACCTGAATTTTTCACTGGCTGTGTCATCCTGTCCACGCGTACCTATTCCTGAAATTCACATCGGTGGTTTCCACAAGGCCCGAGTTTATAAACGAACGTATGCAAGGTTTTCCAAGCTTTCTTTGTTTGCACAATCAGTCGTCAAGGAATATATATCTTTGACATGCCATGCATAAACACCGTCAATTTGTCCGCCGCCGTGACACACGTGACAAATAAGGAAACATTCAAGAACAGATAGACTGCCAGGGTCGGCTCGACCTGATAGTGACAAAAATCGTGTCGTCGCCGCACGCATCGTGAGCCCAGACGAAACCAGGGAGACGATAAAGCAACGACGAAGAGCGAAAAGGCTCGAAAAAGACTAGAGCACTTAGCAGCCTCCATACTGAATAAATGTTCTGGCGCCTCTTCGGTTCATCGTAGCTGCCAGTGGAGCCGAATATAAAAGTATACGTGGTTGATTCCCCCTTCATTCACACGTCATATTTATGGCAGCTTGCGTATGTATTGCTATTCAATTGAAGGCGTTGTTCAGTTTCAACTATCGATTCCATGATGCTCGCACAACCCGGCTATTCAACCCATTCATGCTCGGGCTGGATCCTGAAAGTTTAATTCTTACAATGCCTCACACGATGGCATCCGCAACAAGTATGTACCAGAAGATGAAACTCGTGACTGATATGCAAAGCGGCTGTCGAACGTAAGCAACCCTGATGCTATATTGTCATTGATAACAGAATTCTTGCTACATATCCACGATCACAATAGGTCTGCTGTACACCTTGAGATTGTAAGACACGCCATTTCATAATGTTCATGGCCACAGGAAATAAGAAGATCACCGTTTTTGAGCGCTCGAACATTTCGCATGAGCAATGAGAAATTTCTAACTCACGGGCCGAGAGTAGAACCTCCTTGGCGTGAGTCCAGCTCAGGTCAGGACATGCCGTATGGTGTGACTGCACATTGACAAGTGCGCACACGAGACGCTCTTGAGAAGGTCAGGGGTTCAATCGGTGTGAAATGAACACAAGGATCAAGGGCCTTCATAGGAGCAGGCAAGGTGGGGTTGCGCAACATCTCCGCGAAGTTTGCATGACGAGATGAATTCAAAGTAAGTACATGATGTGGCCTGGCTCGATCTGTGTGTTGTGCCGTGGGCCTCGCGCTGAGCACGGCAGTATGTGATCGGGTACATTGGGTACTGGCTGGAGGGACGAGATAAGCGCTCAGCGTTGTGTGAGCCCCGTTACAAACGGGAGCACAAAGGAGGCACGTTCTTACAGGTACAATCGATTCCAATTTACGACGATGACGATGAGGTGGAGGGTCATAAGACGTCTCGTGTGTCGTATACAAAGCATGCATCCAGGTCAGCTCAAGGAATACTTGTCTGTACCTGTTGTAGGGCATACAGGGGCTTGACCATGCGAGAGTCTGAAGGGCTGCACCATTTATAGTCCTGGAATTGTCAAATGGTGCCACAAGTTAATGAACGCGAAAAAAGCATTTTGCCTCCTGACTTGAGCTGAAATATTGTTATCCATGAGCTCGCGAGCAGATGATCAGTCAGGGCCTGAGGATGGATTGTCACGGCCACACGTGATCACTTAGTGCCGCGGCGGACGTTCAAACCATTAACATTGACGACTAGGGTGAGCACACTCAGATAGTATCCATGACATTCTAATTATTCGTGTTCCAGCTTCCTCTATCTCTACTCAATGCCGCTCAAAACAAACCCATGGTCAGTCCCGCGATCTCGCACCATTTGCAAACCGCAAGTAACCTCGATTTACAGTTAGTCGAGTTGAAAAACGGCGAGACCTTCAACGGACATCTAGTAAACTGCGACAACTTCATGAATATCACGTTACGAGAGGTGTATCAGACAACTGCGGACGGCGAGAGGTTTTGGAAGCTCAGAGAATGTTATATTCGGGGAAGCACAGTGCGTTTCTGGAATCAGGCCTCGATGTTGGTCTCTTTGGCCTTCTGCTGATCATTGTGCGAATTGACCTCTAGATAAAGTATCTGCGTGTGCCGGATACCCTACTGGATGCTGTTAAGGAAGAGCAGAATCGCGCGAGGGATGCTGGACGGGGTGCACGCGGTGCACATGTTAGCGGAGGTCGTGGAGGTATGCCAGCGATTTTTTTTTTGGTCTTGTATTGTCACTCATGGTATCCTTTTTGTCAGGACGAGGTGTTCCTGCAAGAGGTAGATTATCTATCTATCATCCACTTTTGTCACCTGGAGAAAACCTGATAACTTTTTTTAGGAGGCCGAGGCGGTCGCGGTGGTCCCCCGCGCGGAGGTAGAGGACGTGGACGCGGCGTGTGACAGTTTTCCGTATTGGACCGTGTTAATGCCATTTTATGAAGGTGTGAGCTGAGCTTGTGTTGCTATTGTCATTTGATTCCGCTTTGGGAAGACGCAGGAGTTTCGATGCCAGACTACATAGTGCAGTGCTAATGTAATCCAATTATTGGTCGTCTCCCGACATCCCAGTTCACTCCATTTAGAAAACACATGTATTTATAGATGCATCTCAGCAGGAGAAACCTTAAATCTGCCATCTAGCTACGGCGACGTCCGCCAGAACCTGAAACACGACTTCGCCTTCCTGGCCCTCTTCTTTCGGCTCAAAGACCCACTTTCCCTACAAAAAGAGCAATTGAGCGGGTCTCTTGCTTCTTCAGTGACTCACTCACCCGATATGTGGTCGGCCCGACGGATATTTCCCGTAATCTGGAGTCTCTAGTCCGAAGCATAAGATCTCGCGCATGCTGAAGTGTAAATTGCCGTGCATCTTTACGGGCCGACGGTATCCATTGTACCTGTAGGCTCAAAGTTCGCAGATTCTTCGCACCTGCGATTGATTCCACAATTGATGCCTGTGCTGGGCATCAGATTCGATCAGTGTTACAAAAAAGGCGCTCACAATATCAAAGCTCGCGGTAGTGCAAGCAAGGGTTTCAAGGTTAGGAAACTTGGTGCAAAGACAGGCAATGTCCCCTAAAATCAATTGTGCTCCGCCGATGCTGAAATGTTTGAGTGTCGGTCCATGGATCCGAGCCAGATCCAAAATGAATATTCCAGGAACCGCCGTATAACCTGAGTCGATCGTAAAGGCTCGGAGATCAAGGCTCTCGAGCCCTCGGTTGGGAATGATGCTACAAATCCATTCCCAAAGGGATTGTGGACCAAACCTATCCATAGCGCTGGTCCGCACTGTCAGCTGGCGGAGTGTTGGAAAGTTGGGTGGCGGGGTATCGCCCGCACCTGATCGGCCACTTGCATACGAACCAGGATATTCTGTGTCCAAGGAGCGCAGGTGGACGAGGTGGCTCAAAATGGTGGTAATTGTGTATGCGGGCGCACCCTTCAAACGAAGATCCCTCAGCTCTGGAAGCTGCGAAAGCACTGAAATAAGTACTGTCGGTGGGACACCTGTACAGCGCTGAACCCAGTAACAATCAAACGTACAGTCGCAAAAGGGATACGAATGAGAACTAACTCCCAATTCTAGATGAGTAAGCGTTTTCCCAAGCGACTCAGACCATCCTTGCAGCACGCGAGGTGGACCATCCATACACCAAACGGAGATCTTGCACAAGCCCTTCAGAGTGATCAATTCTGACCATACCTCATTTCCCAGGTCGTTGTGTGTTCGGATTGATAATTCACGGAGAGGATGTGCACGAATAACAGCAAGGAAGGAGAGAAAGGTAAAGTCAGCTGTTGTGCTGTCGTCAACCCATGTCATAGATTCGATGTTCACGCACAACGCGAGAGCCCGCAGAGCGTTCTCGGTTATGTTTCCCTGATCGCGTAATAGGCCTCTATGAACAGTGCCTGTAGGAATCAGACGTTTCAGCCCTACGATAATCTAAAGTCCATAGGAAGCGTATTCATCTTCCATTGGCTTCAAGTCGAATGCAACTTGCCAGTTTCAGTCACATGTCGAACATACCGAGCCAGTTCCGGTCGTTGGAGGATCGTCGACGAAGGGTGAAGGATAGTCTAGAAGAAGAATGTTCAAATTACCATAATGCTGCTGAAATTGGAATCAAGTCCAAAAAAAAATCGGAGACGCACGAGGCAAAAGCCTAATGGTCTTCAGAGTCATGTGTGATACAACGAGGTACTTTGAGGAAACCAACACGTACCTTCGAAGCGATCCTGGAATCTAATTTCCGATACAGAAATGGAGTAGCTATCCTATTGAACGCCTTGCTCACAAGACAACAAGTATGCCAGTCAATCCTGTCAGTCAGCTGAGCGAGAATTGGCTGTATAATGTCGATGGGCAAGTCCTGTAATGCCAAGAGTGCCCTAAAGATAGAGGTTGAACGTGGTACGCAACCAGTCATGGGGATCCACGAACATCTCAAGAATACAGCTGGGCACTTATAGACTTTACGAGCGCCTTAGCCTGGGTTCCTGGCCAAAAGAACCTTCGCCGAGAGCTTTCCAATCATCCTGCGTGGAGTCAAATGCCCGAGAAAGCCGATATGAAATCAATGAGGGACTTTTGACAACTACAGAACCGTTCTGATCTTATCTTATCTGGTCAGTTGACTTCCTCTTACCACATGCCACAACTCTAACATGTTCTATATCATTGGTCTAGGGCTTTCCGATGAGAAGGATGTTACAGTCCGAGGTTTAGAGGTACGACTTTGAGGCACATTCTTGATGGATTCGATTGACCATATGCAGGCTATTAAAAAATGCTCCCGAGTATATCTCGAGGCCTATACCAGTATACTCATGGTTCAAAAGGATCGGCTGGTCCGTTGATATTTGTTCGACTCCCTGTGCTCGTCTCAAACTTTTCACTGGAAGGAAGCTTTCTATGGCAAAGAACTCATATTGGCTGATCGGGACACTGTCGAGACTCAGAGCGATGAAATTTTGCGTAATGCAGACAAGGAAGACGTCTGCTTGCTTGTCGTTGGAGATCCATTTGGGTAAGTCTCCGAACTATCCAGCCGGAGAAAATGTGAAATCAATCTGACAATCAGCGCTACGACTCACACGGATATTGTTCTGCGCGCCCGGGCACTAAAAATACCCACTCGGGTTATTCACAACGCGTCTATAATGAACGCGATCGGCGCATCTGGTCTCCAACTTTACAACTTTGGTCAAACTGTTTCCCTTGTCTTCTTTACCGACACATGGAAGCCAGATAGTTTCTACGATCGTATCAGGGAAAACGCCGATCTCGGCCTGCATACTCTCGTTTTACTGGACATCAAAGTCAAGGAACAGAGTGACGAAAATCTTGCCCGGTATGCCCGCTATCAAAAACGCGAATCTTCTGATCTGATCTACTGTTATGGCAGGGGAAGAAAGATTTACGAGCCACCTCGTTACATGTCGATTCCGCTTGCCGTCAGTCAACTCATCGAGATAGAATCGTTTCGAAAAACAGGTACTCTTGACCCAGAAAAGACTTTAGCTATTGGTCTTTCGCGAGTGGGCGGAGGCGACCAAAATCAACGAATTGTTGCGGGGAGCCTGAAGGAGTTACTGGATCATCCCAAAGAAGCATATGGAGAACCATTGCATAGTCTGGTCATCGTGGGCAAACGACTTCACCATCTCGAAGTCGAGTATGCCGAAGATTTCGCTATCAATAGGGATAACTGGAGAGCGATCGCAAGAGATGTGTATGGATGCGCCTTGGAATAATCTCACTATGAAATTGAGGATAGTACATCAACCACTAAGAACGAGGCCTCAAAACATTCAAGACAAATTCTATAACGGGTCCCAGAGGTATATATACCGTAAGTTAAGGTGTAGCACGACCCGGCCAACTGCAAAATGTGAATTAGCAGCAGATACATTCCAACAGCTTGAGGATCTTACCGAGGATACAAAGAACAATCTCTGACAGTAAATCTGTCAGCGAGCCAAGCAAGGAAGCGCTGCGAATTGATGTTTGTCAGAGAACTCTAATGACGAATGAAGAGTTTCACCTCCACTCCCAGACCATAGCCTCCATGCTCACAAGTGCCATACTTGCGCTGATCTGTGAACCAGTAGTAGGGTTCAGGGTCAATCCCTTCACGTTTGTAGGCCGCGGAGAGTTCAGCTAGATCAGCAATCCTCATCGATCCTCCTAGACACGGTCAAAGATTTGCGGGATCAGCGTAGTGGTGAAAGGTGTGCTTATAATGATACGCACCAACGATCTCGCCAACATTAGGCATCAAAAGATCACAACTTTCGGTGTAGCCCGTTCCAGGGATTTTCTTCATGTAGAACGACTTGAGTTCAGCAGGGAAGCCATGCAAAAAGACAGGTTTGCCGATGATATCCGTCATCTGCCGCTCTGCTGCCTCCGCAATATCATCTCCGACTTTGTGAGGTCCCATCTTGACCTGACCCCGCTCGTCTTTGATGACGTTGCCGTCCACGTCTTCCTCGGGTCGCTGGATGTTGTGCTCGTTGAGCCAAGCTATTGCCTCAGCATATGATATCTTCATAAAGGGGCGTGCAGGAGCCTCGAATTTGGGGTTGAGTTGTTTGATAAGAGCAGCCGAGTCAGAGTTAGCAAGGAGGATGTCAACAGTGGTGCAGATCTTTGTTTAAAATGATGTCGGATTGGGATTGATCGAGGAGAAGCGTTGATACATACGATGTTTTCGATATGGTCCATAAGTTCATCAAATGTAAGGAAAGCAAGTTCCGCTTCGAGGTGAGTAAATTCGCTCAAGTGACGTCGTGTGTGGCTAGGAGGCGGTCAGTTTTACTAGATGATGGCCAAGAGACCCGAACGAACCTGTTTTCTGCTCTGAAACTTTCTTGCACACAGAAAACATCACCAAGACTGGGGAGTACTGTTTCCAAGTAAAGCTGGGAACTCTGTGTGAGGTATGCGGGCTGTCCATAATAATCCAATTTGAAAAGTGTGGCACCACCTTCGACCTGGGTTTGCACCAAACATGGAGGGGTCACCTCGGTCAAATTATAGCGTGCGTATGATTCGCGGAAGGCACTAAGTAGATGCGCACGCAGACGAAGAACATTAGAAGCAGTCTCGCCTCGCAGTACCAGGTGCCGAAGGTCAGCTTGTATAGATGGATCTGATTTCTGAAGAGACCGGTGAGTAAACGCGAACGCTAAACTGAGTAGCCCAAGCACAAACCTCATTTAATCTATTAGTAAACGCGTCATCTGCACCGGGAGCAGCACCAAGAACTTTCCAGTAGTCAACGATAAGCTCATGGCCACCAGGAGCCTGCTTTCCTTCGGGAACGGCCTGAAGTGTGCCAACAACCTCAACAGTGGATTCTAAGGTAAGGGTGAATGCTTCGTATGTGGTAGCCTTACAATAGATTAACGCTCCATCTGGTACATGCAGAGAAAAAGAGATCACATACAACGTTTCCAGACAGTACAGTTTGGAGGTAGCCCGTGCCATCTCGAATGATCAGGAAGATAATACCTTTCTGATCACGTAGACGATGAACCCATCCTGACACGCGAACTCGTTTCGTTCGCAAGTCGGCCAAGCGGTTGATTTTAGACTGGATAACTCATCAGAAACATTTGTGACAAAATACCGGGAATAGTTACCTTTACTGCCGGAGAAAGAGCAGGGTCTTCAGTCAGCACGATCTTCTTGCTTTCCTCTAACAGCTTCTCCCTCTTTTCTCTTGCCTCTCCCTGTTCTTTCGCCTCGCGTGCGGCAAGTTCTTCCTGTTTCTTCTTCTTCTTCTCAATACCTTCCGCAGTTTTCTTTGCCTTCTTCAAAGAAGACTGGGTTGGCTCCTCATATGTCCCATTGGGATCTTTGCGCGTCAAAAAGGTATCCGTTCCACTAGAGATGAACACAGCAAATCCAAGGGTTTGATAGGGCTGATCTGCGGTTCCGTTCCCATTGGTGTCTGAACCAGCTGTTTCGTCAACATGTATCAGAGCCATCGACGTTCAGATAGATGGGCTGCAAGATAGACGTCCACAGGTGGGTTGAGATTACAATCTACAATCCCCGCTTGCGAACAATCAACTTTTCTCAGACTCGATCTAATCGCGAGGTTTGGACATATTTGCTCTCTGACTTTTCAACGAGATTTTTTTGATGCTGAGCTCCGAGCCGGCCATGGCTGGATTGGCATGCTTTACTTTATGTGTTCTTCGATTCAGAGACTAAAGGACGTGTCTATCCGGTCTATGACTTATCCAGAATTCCGCAACGGTGGCAAGTAGTTTGCCTTGCTGTCCGCTGTGCTGGTGTCTTGCAGCACCATCAGTCACATCGCCGGTAGTCGAGCAAGCTTCTTAAATCGTATGAAATGACTATGAATAATTTTGGAGCTAGAGATATCAGATGCTTGAAATAATGACGGGTGTTATACGGCAGCAATTTCAAGTGCATATCAAGACAAGTTTTTCGGGCCTTGGCAGTTATATCAACTTCGAAGACGCCATGGATGCGAACCGCGTATAAATAGGCTGAGGTGATTAGTCACAAGTACATTTAATGGGAAGATAAGTGCATTGAAACATAGCTCAGGCGTAAATGTGGTCGACAAGAAAGTGAGCAGAGTGCCTCAGACGAAGCTATACTTCGATGATTTGCATGGGCCTCTACGATGAGAGGAAGATTGCACTTTGTTCCCGTCTGGTCTTTCTGGCTAGTAGGTGAGAGCCAATTCAACAGGGATCCACTTCCTCGTGACTAAGTTTTTGCACCCGGTCATCACATTTCCCAATTCATTGGATGCGACTTTCACTTAAAACGAGTCTTCACATTCTCAAGGTTGTGCCGTGTTCATCACAATGCTCCTAATATTCTGTGTCTCTACGATCATTTTTGCGTCTAGTGTTCTTGCTCAATTGACTGGCCTGCAAGTGTCAACGCCTCAAGGTCCTGTAATTGGCACTTTGGTAAATTCCAGCGTGCGACAATTCCTTGGCATCCCGTATGCCACTGCCAAGCGCTGGGAGGCACCAACATTACCTCCACTTCGTTCAGCACCTGTAAATGCCACGGAGTTCAGCGACTCCTGCCTCCAGGCTTTAAATCCCTCTTCGGTTGAATTCTTGCTGCTAACTGGCCTTGACAATTCCACCATCTTTGTTCCAGAATCAGAGAATTGTCTTACAGTCAACATCTGGACTCCAAGCATTGACAGGAAGCAAAATGGGGCCGTGCTGTTATGGGTCTATGGCGGAGGTTTCCAATTTGGCACGGTAAAATCTCGCTTCTTCTATCTAGTACTTCGTCTCAGTCGTATTTTGTGTAGAGTAATCTTCCCACCTACAACGGACAGAACATCGTGCGAGACAATGACGATATCCTTGTTGTCACCTTTAATTACCGCCTCAACATTTTCGGCTTCCCTAATGCTCCTCAACTTATTAGCAATACAACTCAGCCCCAGAACTTCGGGCTCCTTGACTTAGATGCGGTTGTTCAGTGGGTTCACGATAACATTGCTGCGTTCGGAGGCGATCCAGAACGTATTGTCTTGTTCGGTCAGAGTGCTGGAGGTGCTGCAATTGACGCGTACACCTTTGCTCATCCTCAAGATACGAGAGTCAGAGGTAATGATTTCCATCTTTCCCCCGCTGCAACTGCATTAATCGTACGTTACGCGAAAGGTGTCATCGAAGAATCAGGAAAGTGCGTTGTTACTATCAGTTAGCTGCAGTGCAGTGCTCACGAATTTTTCCCAGCCTTGGAGGCATAGTGAACACTACGGCTACGGCTGTGTCAACAACGCCTAGTCCCTGGAACATTGTAGCGAGCATGGTAGGGTGTGGAAATGGTGATTATCCCGCATCGATTTAGATATCTATTGACATCTTTCATAAGTGACTGATGCTGCTCAGCTGGCATGCATGGAACAAGTACCTTCCAGGCAGCTCGAGGATGCGGTTATCAGCACCAATACCAACTTTGGTCCTATCCCAGACGGTACGTACTGCGAAGCGCAGCCAGTAGGCGCATCTTCCACTGAATTACATTGATATTTCCTAGGTTTTACGATATTCGCGGACACCCCTGCTCGCGCTATGGCTGGTAACTTCTTACATGTGCCTCTTCTTGGTGGCACTACCGAGAATGAGGGGGATATATTTGTTGTTGGAGCGGAGCTTTTGGCTGCCGGAGTCGTCGTTCCCGACCTCACTGAAATTTTGGCAGACATAGATACTCAGGTGCGACCTTCACCGCTTCCAAGGAGGATCACTGCATAACCCCTGATTTGACCATTAGATAGGATTTACCTGTCCCGCAGGAACGACGGCATTAAGCCGCTTGAATGCCAATGTACCTACTTGGAGGTATCAATATCAAGGTAGTCGACCACTTGACTCATGATCGTGGTATTGAAGTTTATGACCTCAGCTGTCTTTCCGGATATTTCAACCCGCCCCGATATCCGTGCCTACCATGCATCTGAAATTCCAGTAGTTTTCGGGACAATGCCTGATCCTAGTACCACCGAAAAGTCCCTCTCTCGATTCGTCCAGAGTGCCTGGGTTGCTTTTGCACGGAATTCTGCTCAAGGGCTAGTTGACATCGGCTGGCCACAGTACTCCCCAAACACGACCACCCTTGCGCAGATTGGAAGCTTCTTCAATCAGACCGGTATCACATTCACTCAGGGGCAATTATTGGATTTCTCGTGTAACTCAATTCCGACATTGCTCAGTGTTGAAGCCCAACTCACTGCCCCTCTTGGACTGGCCGGCGTTGGTCTCTGATATCATAGCCCTTGGAAGATTCGTGGTATGTGATGAGTCTCATAAATCCGCTTTAGTCTGAAAAATCAATTCCGCAAAATAGAGAAATACACAAGAAAACATGTTATAATGTACTTACCTATGGACACACAATCATAGTTGCTTGTTTTGTCCTGCTCAATAGTAAGAGTGGTTGTTGTGGTCCTCTGAACTGAATATGATGGCTTTCAACATGAGACCTTGATTAGAACTCGGTTTGTTTGACAAAATCTTCTTTGTCATCATTTTGACTTCTTTCTTCATGAGTTATGCCCTGTGCCTTCAGCACAGGTCTACCATGTTGGGGGCTTCACCCCCAAACCCCTGATTGAGACCCAGTGTAAGGGCAACCTCTGAGAGCAGTGGCTAAATTATGCAGCTAGCAGAGGGGAATCTGAAGTATATTAGAAAGGTAACCAACAATACAAATAGTAACTAATCACCTAGTAGGGGGGAATCCAAAGAGAACAAGTCTAAGGATCTCCACTGCTTGGTGTGGTGCATTAGGGGGCAGCAGAGGCATGAAAATGACTGTATAGATAACTGGAGCTAACCCTAACCTCAGGAAAGTGCTCAATTAGGAAGTACAGCAAGTTTCAGGGGTTTCCTAAAAAGGAGAATGACTCCTGGAGATCTCTGGGGATCTGGAAAGTGCCCCAGAGGTGTTGAATGAGCCTTGGGGAAGGGGAGTGGGTTGAGGAGAGCCAG
>JAGGAV010000229.1:0-22831 GCA_017657295.1 Termitomyces sp. DKA64
GCTAAATCATGCAGCTAGCAGAGGGGAATCCAAAGTGTATTAGATATGTAATAGACAATACAAATAGTAGACTAATCACCTAGCAGAGGGGAATACAAAGAGAACAAGTCTAGGATCTCTGTTGCTTGATGCAGAGTCTAGGATCCCTGTTGCTTGGTGCAGCACATCAGCAGGTGGCAGAGGCATGGGAATGACTGTATAGATCACTGGAATTGACTGAGGGTGCTCACTGGGGGATCATGGCAAGTTCTGGGAGTCTCTGGAGATCTCTGAAGATCTGTAGAATGCCCCAGAGACATCAAATGAGCCTGGGAGTGAAATCAGTCACAGTGAGTTGGTGTCAGTCAGGGGCAGAGGTCAGAAAAGGAAGTCCCCTGACAGGACCCCCAAGCCTCACCCCAACTAACCTCAACAGCCCCAGGGCACATACCAAACCCCCATGACTTCTATAACTACCCCCACCCCTGGCACCTGCCACAGCAGACTTTAATACTCCTCCTCAGCAAATTCTGGTGCTTGCTCCAGCAGGCCCTGTTACTCCCTCAACCTCAATCAAAGACCCAGGTAACCCTGATACTTCTCCCAGTACTTCTCTCAGCCTCCTAGCAGACATCATGCATCATGGATCTGAATCAAGGCATCACCATGACCTGCCACAAGTCTTGGGACATTCCCTGCATCCAGATGATTATAACTAACACCCATCAAATCTATATGGCCCTAATGAGCTCAAACCCTTAAGTCTGTGGCCCTAGAAAAGGTCCTCCATCAGTACTTAAGTCATAGAGTAATATCAGTTATTGTAGTCTTGATATTACCTATGTCAGTGCCCTATTTAATCTTGTTGTTCCAGTCTCTGTTTTTATATCATCTCAATATCATTTTGTTTTTATTGTCTTGTTCTCTTATTGTCTCATCTCATCTTGTTCTTGTCTCATTCTCATCTCATCTCAGGTCTTGTCTTGTCTCATCTGTTTCCATTTCCATCTCATGTGCCTCTCTTGTCTCAACTCTATCCCTGTTTTCATCTCTGCATCTCCATACCTTTCTCCACAACTCCATATACTTGCTCAGACCCTGCTCTGAGTTATTTGCAGGGTCTGATCACTTAGTATCAGATCTTCCTTCAATCCCCAGTCCCACTCCCTTCACTCATGTGACCCCAATACTCTGCCTTCTTAATAGCTATCCCCAGAACCTCATACCTTATACCCCAGCACTTGCCCCTTGCTTGCACTGCTCTTTGCACACTCCTGAAGTTCCTGGACTTACTCAGATTGCTTCCCAGACCCTGTTTCATCAGTTCCTCATGTCCAGAGCTTGCCAGAGCACAGATTATACATGTAGGATGTCACATCTGCCTGGTAAGGACTTGCCCAGTGTATCTGAGCCTCCAAGGTCAGCAAAACCTGACATGAGCTGTCTATGCCCTGCAGTTCCATTAGTTCCTTTGCAATCTTGGCCTTTTTCACTAGCTCTTTTTCCATTAAGTCCTTCCAGCCCTCACTCCCCTTGCCATTGTTGACTACTATCTGCTTTGTCCTCATACTTGGCTCTGCATGTCACTTGGGCATAGTTCATCCTCACTGCCAGTTCCTTTTATGTTGCCCTCATCTTGACTATCTGCTCCTTTTCTAGTCTCCCTGCCATCTCCTTTGTTTGCTCTGCCATCCTCTTAACCATTTTTACTATTGCTTCCACCAAGTTTTTCAGCACCTCTCTATACTTCTCCATCACTTTCCCTAGTCTCCATCACTATCCTCTCAGTCTCTCCTGCCTTCATCCACTCCAGCCATATCACCACTGCTCTCAGCCCTTCCTTTGCCTCTTATAGTATGTCCTTTCTGGTTGCTAACACAAGTAGGACAGCTTTGAGTATGTTATGTCCATGGGATCATTGTCTTTTGTCAGTGCCCTACTCTCAAGTAGCCATGCTCTGACTTCTTCTGCTGTCTAGACCTTTGGTGCTTGTTCCTTGTGCATGCCTCTCATAATCACACCTTGCATTGCATCTGTCACTCTGTGCTGCCAAACTGGTAGTTCTTGGTGTGGTGCCCCCACTGCTGATTGGCATCTTGCTTGATACTCTACTCTAGTACATAGTGTTTTGGTGTAGAGGCAAATGTCTTTGTATTATTTATTTACTTCTAATCATTGCCCTCCTCTGTCCTGCAATACTTCAAGCTTGGAAACTCAAATTCCCATTCCATTATGGTCAGATGATGGTTGCAGACCAAAAGCAGGTCTCTCATAGTCAGACACATCAGTGATTGAGGAAAGGTGATTGCATCAACAAGCTGATGCACCTAGATGGGTTGCTGTGGCCAGCTTGGGTTACATACCAGATACTCACCACCAGACTACTTTCTATAAACAACTGGATTACTCCTTGGCTTTTCTTTATAGTGATATCATTGAGCCCAACATTTTGAATTGGAACTAAGCTTTACAATTTGAAGTTTCAAAGTAATGAAAAAAAAATTATACTACTTTACATTTAAAAGTGCATGCTGCATAAGGCTAGTCTGACACAACTTGTAGAAATCAAAGAAAACTCAAGTTCACACTTAGACAGACTTTGAAATTCTTATCAATACTAATCTGTACACTCAAATGACAGTTGTTTAGTAAGACAATCTGAGGGGTCTGCAAGCAAGAAGTACCTCTTCTGTGCTGTATGTGTTGCAAAACATACTATTGATGACACACTAAGTTTCATATCATACTTTAAAAGTCCATTTATCAAAGAATGCACACTTATACACAGTGGCTCAAGTAACTGTTTCAATGGTTTGATACTCATTGAAAGATGACATTGGCATGAAAGATTGAAAGTACCTAAACTTTTGATTCAATCAAATAGAGGACAAAATAGATATATAAACAAAGGACAAGATCAAAAAATACAAGAACATGGTGAAATAAAATACAAGGACACGATCAAAAAATAATGAGGACACAATCAAAAAATACTGAGGACATGGTCAAAAAGAAAGCACAGCGACGGCAAGATCCGATGACGTGGCAACAAAAATTGCGGACAGATCAAAGCGCGAGGTGATGCAGAAAAACCTCGTCTACCTCGTAGACCTCGGAACTCTCCGGTGCATACCTCTTTGGAGTCAACAGGATTTGACCTTACAGAGGTTTGCAGTAGATGCAAGTATTTTTGAGACCATGAGAAAACAATGCATCATGTCTAATTTGACATGGTCATGCATCGTGATGTCTGTATCCGGTACTGGTTGTTCACAGTCTCCTTTGGTCGTTTCCGGGGTCCAATGGTGCTCTGTTACACTTTGTGTCAACAATTATCGGTACGAGCTTATGGTTTTCGGCTCACAATTAGGTAGATCCTACTAGTTTTTACAACTTGTCTCTGAGAGGTGACTGCGACCGTAAAGAGGTCCACCTAGTACCTCAGTTCACGCCAACTCAAACCGGTCAGCAGAAGCAGAGGTACGTAGAAGCTAGTAGAGGTCAGTTTCCAGAATACTGAGTCATCTTTCGGGAAGTGCCATAAGTCTACGTGTTCTCTGTCCATTGTTCAAGTTTGTTTGGCATTGTTGTTGTTGTGTATCGCCCCTTTCGGGTTTTATTTCAAGGTCGGAATACATGGGATGGTTCATCGTATGTCGTCTACCCTACAGTATTCCCAGGGCGGTTCCTTTGCAGTTTGGCATTAACGACATGCCAATACTGGGAAGCCACTGAACCTCACCAGCTCTCTTCCGACCCTCACCGGATGACCTCGAGCCATCTGTATCTCGCCTTCCACATATATCCTCCGAAAATATCACGTCCAGGAAAATGAAAAAGATCAATTGCGAGTAGTTTCGTCATCAATAGAATTTCCAGGAAAATTGTCCCATTCTCCAACGACCATCGGAATGATCTCCTGATGGAAACTCATGAAATGGGAGCTCGATTCCGTTCGAATGTGGGCCTCCATATGCTCATGTCGAGCACCGGACCTGGGAGAGCCTATCGATCCGCAACTTCCGGTGTGCTCAGATAAAATTGCCGTCCGTTGCTGCGCCAGTACAGGGAGAAACTGCCACTGGCAGACCTACTAACGTGCTCAAAATGCCCCAAGCAGAACAGGTATACGAGTGTTCTATTTAAGATGAGATAGGTATACAGTGGTGAACCATGCGGGTTGAAGAATATACAGTATGTCGCACACCTGGAGTATAAGACCTGAAAAGTACGGGCTATGGACAATACAAAGAAATAGGAAAAGACGTAGTATGGTATCAGAACGAGCCAGAGCAAATTACTTCAGCAATAGTTTTAGTTGTAATAACGCAAAAACGACCTCGAAGGCAATATCGGTGTGGGTGCTGAGATACGCGGCTCTGGAGACTGAGCAAGATCTGTTAACCCCAAAGCGTTCGTAGACGTAAGAGAAGCCTCCCATCGCGAAGATGTCGAATTGCTAGAGACACCTGCACCAACAGGGGACAAACGCGAGGTATGGTGTCGCGATGCCCGCGAGAAGCGGTCAGTCACAAGGTCTGTAATGGTGGGAGAATGCGAATGCGTATGTGCGTACGAGGTAGACCGGTTGGACATTCGATCTGCTGTTGCGCGGTGCCAGGTGTCTGAGGCACCTGAAGAGGTCCCATGATGCCGACTGTGATTTTGATCAAGATCGCGATAGGGCGAGTCGATGGTACTCGAGATATTCCAATGTATGTCATCATCCCGCGAAGGGGGCAATATGGCCGCGTGTGAAGACACAGACTCAGTTTCGGGGAGTGGTCGAGGTACAATCCGTGGAGTCCTGTTTTGAGAATCACTGGAATGGTTTCCAACATTATCGCTTCCTTCGAGGCCAGAATGTGAACCTGGGAGTGATTGTGGTACGTCTGAGAGTAAAGATGACCGTTGGGACACTGATTCTCCATTTGAATTACTAAAATCATCAAACAAGCGGAGGCTCAGGTCGCTGACGCTACTGATTTGATGAGCAGACCTGAATGGTCGATGAAGGACCCTATTGGGATTGTTCGTGCTCAGAGTCCCCCAAGAGTCCATTGTGTGTGCACTCGCAGGGGAATTAACGGCTTGGAGGAAGGGAGAGAGTTGTGCGGGACTATTAGCACTAGACACAGAACGGCGATGGAGGCTCTCATTTGAGGAGATTGGAGCTGGAATTCTCGTTGGCGAATCCCATAATATTTCGAAGCTCGTCACGTCGCTCCTTGAACGTTGTTCTCGAGCTCTCGACGAACTTGAAATATGGGATGACAGTGGTGATGTTGCATCCGGCGAAATTGCTGAGGTCACACTAGAAGAGGGAGCGGATGTTGGGGACGGAGGTCGAAATTGCCTCGAGTTGCTGGAAGTTAGTGAGCTCGATGCTCGGTCTACTGGCCTGGCCGTTACATGGAGCTCAAATGAAGCAGGGGAAGTTGACGGTGTTAACAGCGCCTGCCACTCAGGTGGTACCCAAGGATCGTCATGAATATGTGTGGATGAGCTGGAGCTTAGTGTTATTGGTCTTGTTGAAGACACGCGAGCAGGTGCAAGATCACCTCGTCTGTTCGAGGAAGAACGAGTCGTTGAGGTAGCGTAAAAATCTCGCACCCCCAATGACCTGCGCGCTGACTGGTTCGTAATTGAGATATCAAGTGATTGTTGTAAAAGACGATCATCTAAAGTGAGGCTTGAAGAGGCACTGGGCTGGCTTAGGGGCTCCACCACCGATGGAGCTGATGGCTCTGTCGCTCGTCTTGCCTGACGATCTCGTCTGTGCAACGGCTGCATCGACTGCAAGTGACACTGGCTCAGGTGATATCCTTCCCCAAAACCGGCCGCGTACTCCGTCAAGTAGTCTGTCGCCAACACAAATGGATCCACTGGGAAAGCTGTCTGTCCATACATATTCGTTCCAGCAGAACCGGAGTAATCTTCATACGCAGTCCCTGGTATAAACCGCTGATTCGGAGAGGCACCGGGAATGATTGCACTTCTATGGCCATTCATGCGTTGGCTCACGCGTGGGATAGAGTTGGGGGGGTTTGTGGTGTGATTGGGACTCGGAGTCCGCGGTGCCGCCGCTGCTCGATCCTCTATGTTGTTAGTATTGGTATGGACACCATTGAAATGAACAGTATTTTGTGTCGTACGGTCCGATGGTTGTTGCAAAGAATCTTCATTCGGCAGACTGGAATTTTGTTGTAGGTTCACAAAAAGCGGTAGAGACTCCGAAGGAAAGGGCTCTGGAGGGGTAGGAAGGGGGTTGTGGTTGAAAGTGATCATTGTGGCGGCTCTGCAACGTCCTTCGAGTTTCCGGATCTATTGTAAGCATATAGTTATAAGCCAACGTAACGTACTCGAATACTGGGCAATCTACCTTCCTGTTTCATCAAATTTTTTAGTTAGGTGTTCTACAAGGATCAACTAGCAAGACGGAACGCACTCTTGTAATCCCTTTATTTGAGACAATAATTCCTGTTCCATCGTAGATACATTTTCTTTCTCAGTTGACTGGTCAACTTGAAGGCGGTACATGTCGCGTTGCAAACGTCGTATTAAGCGTAAATTCGCACTTCTTTCTGACTTGAGTACGCCATACTCCTTGAGAACATTATGTAGTTTTTGGAGTGACGCATGCTATGGTCAAGTTAGTTAGGGCCATGTGGTACAAGAATGAAAGACGCTACACACTGTGTTCCCAGCGCTCAACCAGAGATCGATTTCCAAGACAGTACTGTCATGCCCTTCTGTATCCAACGAATGAACAAGCTTCAGAAGAAGTTCAATGGCTCTTGTATCCCCGATCCCATCTGCCTCTCTGACTTCTAGCTCTCCTGTTATCAGCTTTTTTGAACGATCAGGCAGGAATGGCTTTCGGCATAAAGGACATAAACTCGGATCCATGCCAAAGAGACAACTAGTAGGAATATTTATGGTTTAGTGGGGTAGGCACGTAAAGGAAGAAACACACCTTCTGCAAAAAATGTGGCCACATGGAATGGCAAAGGGCGGTTTGTCATTATAGGTGAGGGGTTCCAAGCAGACATCACAGCAGCTTGACGGGTGGATGATGAGGGGCATAGAAACCTAGAGGCCTAAACAGCTTCCCCAACCTCCCGATGGAGCGGTGAGCAAAGTAGACACAACCTGAGCCTTGCTGGAGGCTATTATGACGCGGCCACATGATGGAATACGGCATCCAGAAGATAAATCAATGCCTAATGCGGAATGACCTCCGATAGGTGTTTGCGCAGACTCCAGCACTCGTGAACAACGCCTCCAAATCATGCCCATCCGCATGTGCAACACAAACTCAAGGTACTTAGATTCAATGTAAAAAAAAAAACAAAGGCATTGACCAGTGTCTTGATGTTGACTGAGTCTTGACTACATAGCCGTGAGAAACTGAACCAACTACGTCAGTCATCGTGCATAAATGATCTTTTCGACAGCAGCCACGACGAAGCCTCGATGTCCTTGGTGAGATATCTATCGCTGACATTCTCTGTACCTACCAAACTCAACAGATACATGCGTTGGTGGCTAAAGGGCCCACTATCTTGGCCGAACATCAAGCTGGGAAACGAGACTTCTCACATGGTCTTTTGTCCTAGTCGTTATAAATCATGACAGCCTGCTAAAGACATTTGCAGCGACGGAAACCATTCTATCCAAGATTCCTCCTAATGACAGGTTCGTATCTATTCTTGATCGGGACTGTAAAACCTTATACCCGTAGTATAGCAAGCTTACCTATGTTTGGGAACAATATCTCTTTCATTATGTTTCGGAAGGAGGATACATATACCTAGTAATGGCGGATGATGCTGCTGGACGGTAATCATCTCCTTGCAATTTTATAATGTCCATGAATTAGTCTTACAGTCTTACAGGAGAATGCCTTTTGCCTTCCTGGCTGATCTCCAGCGAAAGGTTTATTTTCCTATTTTTGTCAGATTCATTTTAACGTATTTTGAGATAGCTTTCGGCTGCTCCTTCTACCTCTTCTTCCGACGAAACCCCTGTATATGGTCTTCAGGGCAGTTTTGGTCCCACTATATCAGCCCTGTTGCACCAATATAATACTTCGCCTCCTGTGGACGAACTGACTCGTGCTCGGTCTGAATTAGATCAAGTGAAGGATATCATGGTGCAGAACGTGGAACAAATACTCAATCGAGGTGAACGAATCGAGCTTCTTGTCGATAAGACGGATGTCATGGCAGGCCAAGCAACTGCGTTCAGGAGGGGCGCCAGAACTGTGAGAAGACAGATGTGGTGGCGGAACCAAAAGATCTTAGCGCTCTCTATCCTTGTAGGGGTGGTAAGTCAATGAATCACTTCATTTCGGACTTTCGCCATTCACACTTTCATAGATCATCTTGTGGATTATCGCTGCTCAATTTTGTGGGGCGGGGCTGAGTCGATGCGGCTCCCAGTCATAGACTGCATCCAAGTAATCAGTTTCGAGACACCGGCCGTACTCAAATACCTATTCTATGTAGCGAGGATTGCTCATCTATTGTTCATTCTTCTGTCACCAGTTTTCTGCCTTGGCGTTTAATTTAACACCTGTGTACCTAGATGACGTCTTGCTGTCAGATCATTTTTGTGATCTTCCACACATCGCCTTGAGGAGCCTGAACGTCTGAGTTATCACGATCTGCACCAGGAATAGATTTGCCGTTTAGCCATGCTTCCATGCTTCTAAGGACTTGTGGGTCCATGTACCCCTCAGACTACCCTTTCGGGCGAGACAGATCCTTATATGGTCAATTCATAGCCTCCCTTTGAGATTCCCATATTTGAGTGTCAGAGTAAACCAAGTCTCTTTTTAGATATTGAAATATGCAGTGGCATTCGCATGAGATTGTTACATGTACAGGAGTTCAAACGTTATGATGTCAAGATCAATGACAGAGCCCTTGAGAAAGAGGGGATTATAAGAGAAACATGAAGCTTGAAGGATTAACAAGGACAGGGGAAGTGTTTGTACAGTTGCGATGGCTGGAGAAGGCGAGTACGCTACGGAGACAAAGTAACGCCGCCAGTCTCCTCTCGAGGGATCTCGATAGTCCTGGAAGATACAGTCTGAGCAAGAAACAACCAAGGGAGAAACATTAAGAAGTACGAAGGAAGAGTCGTCGTGAAGAGAAACGATCAAGCCTGAGGGGTCGCAGAAAGGATATGAACTGGTATATACTTATGGCCATGACTATCAATCGTAGAATTCCCTGCGTAGGAGCTGCTTTTGCTACCGGAACCAGAGGCGCGTTGCGAGGCAGAAGCATACGCAGAATTTTGCGACGGAATATGACTCGGACTAGAACAAGCACCTTGTTGAGAACAGTCACTAACACCATAAGAGTCGGAAAGCCGCCTGGAAGAACTTGAGTTCACGCCTGAATGTGACGATGCCAAGTTCTCATATTCAGGATACCCTGCTTCTGCGCGTTTCACTTTGCGCCGCTCTTCGCGCTCAGCCTTCTTCTTGATCAAGTCCTTATCCTTCTCAGTACGCTTCTCTCTCTCGGCCTTCTCAGCGCGTTCACGTGCCTTCGCCTTTGCAGCACTGCTGGCAGAAGACAAAAGCACATTTGAAGGATCGTACGTCGGGACGGGCACGCGAGCGTGGTCGTAAGAGTGATGTGCCGCCTGCTGGGGCACTGGCGCCAAGGGAGGAACGAAGATCTCTTCAACCTGGGCGTCACGATTCTCAGACCTGCGGAGACTCTCCTGTCGATGGAGCTCGCGCCTTTCGGCCAATAGAGATGGCGACGGCTGAGGAAGGGGATAATATCCGAGGCCAGGTTCTGTTTTCTCGTCGGATCTATAAGAATTGTGGCGAAGCACAGCAGGTGATTGAGTAGAACATGAGGGGACATTAATCTGCGAAGAGGAGAAGGGAGTGGCATCTTGCAGGAGATCTTGTAGCATATGGTTTCGGAATCCTTGCATTGAGGGAGATTCTGACGTAGGATCCATCGGAGTAGTTTCTATATCGGAAGCCTCCTCGGGTATCGACCCGCGACGCTGAGACCTCGAGGTCGACCCAGAGATGTGCGAGGGCGAAGAGTGAACTTGTAGTGATGAGGTCGCAATTCTTGCGAGGGATGCGGTCTCATTTACAGATATTGATCCACGACCATGAGGCCTCAAAATGGAGCCAGAAGTGTGTAGGGGCGTGGATTGATGCGTGATGTCCTCATGAGACAATGTAGGTTGGTCGTAGTTGAGTGAGCTGCGATCACGACTGTGTTCAGCATATCGGTGTGTCGTTGATCGATGGTCATCGTGGTCATCAATGCCATGAAGATCGATAATCTGGGTTCTGAGTGATGAGGCATTTGGAAGATCGATACGAACAGGTTCGGGTTCTGAGCCGGAAGCGGGTTGATCACTCTGTATCGCGCTGCAACATTGGAAAGCACTGCTTTGATGTGTTGGTTGTGATGTTTCTGTACCGGGGACGACGCAATCACAATCGGCCGGATGCTCTGGATTGCAACAGGTAGGCGGCCGTTGGCGACGTTTTGGTTTTGGCGGCGGGAACTCAATTTCGCTTTCCTCCATAAGAGCAAATGGACGAGTAGGAAGAGCCGAATACGCGGCGAGTGGTGATACCATGAGACTTCCAGGTTCCGTGACAACATGTTCGTCTCGTCTAATGTATTCGTCGTGATAGGATGAAAGCTCTCGGATAATGCGTGAGACGAGTTCCCGAGTCAATTTGTGATGGCGGGAATAGGAATCATCACAATACGAGTGCTGCAGGTGTTCGCAGATCGCGCTCAATTTGGTTGCAACCTTGTTGTACTGTGAAAAGTATTTGTTTCACCCCGTTCAAACGAATATATTCACTTACATGCCTGACGAGGTATGCATCAGCGCCAATATCCAGGAAGGGCGAAGGAAAGACTCACGTGATCATTGCTTCGTATCCATCCTGGGTACGCTTGGCGTGGTCCTGCAGACATTTCTCTATCGATAATGCTAGATCTCTCTCATCCCTGGCCTTACGCTCCACTTCTTCTTTCTCCTGTCTCAACAGGCTGAGGGATGCTTCCAGATCCATCTTTTGAGCCTGAAGTTGACGGTTTGTGACCCGAACCTTAGTGGTATATACCAACATCCTGCAGCACGTTCGCAATTCAATAAACTGGAACAAACGAAATCAGCTGTATGTGTGGAAGTGAGCATTCAACAAACCTGCTTGGAATCTTTCTGCCGTTGTAGAAAAGCCTTTGTTTCCGCGATGCATTGTCGTGATTCCTCTTCGGAGGATCCTTCGTTGGCAATGTTAATCATTTTCTCGAGCAGACTTTGCACGGTGTACACATCCTCTTCGCTTACCGTAGGCCCGGCCGCCACACCGACAGTCGGTCGAGCATTATTGTCGTGATCGACATGGAGTCGAATGTACGTCCTCGTGTCGAATGTATGGCGACATAAAGGGCAAGGCTTGTAATTAGGATCAGGGTGGTTGGTCGTTGGAGGCGCAGATCTGAGCTTATCAATACAGCTATACAAAGAAGCCAATCGGTCAATCCGAAGCATTGGGAAGAAGTAGATAGCACATACTCAGAACAGAATGCATGGCCGCAAACAATAGCCGATGCCACTTTACAACCAGTGCCGAACGCCTCTAGACAGATGTCACAAACAGATCCAGGACCAAGAGTGAGCATCGCAGAACAGGTAAAATAGAGGAATGCTTAATACGCGAGGGTATTAACGATCCTGGGAGGGAGATGACGAAAGCAAGATGTACTGGCACAAAGCTGAGAATCACTGACACAGAGAAGCGGTCAAGAGAACAAGGTGTCCAGATTCCAGTATAAGCCAGTCCTTGTCTTGGATGAAAAGGCGACACTACGTGACGGGCAAAAGAAAGAACAATGCGCTGGCTGATCCCATAATATGTTAGATAAAACGAAATGATGTGATGGTGTCCGAAACACACATTTAACCTGGAGTCGGGCTATTGGTACTGAAAATGAGAGTAACCAGTTGATCCTGCTTAAGCCACTACGGGATTAACGGATCCTGAAAATATGGAAGTTCTGTGAAAAGCAAGGGAATATCTCTTTCAGGACGTACTCTGATTGATGAAATGGGACGGGAGGAAAGCTTAATACACACTGTATTAACGATCCTGCAACGTTCCTGGGTATAAGGGTGAGGAGAAATGCACCAGTCAGCCTGTGCACTGGTAGATGGAAAGGGGAATCAAGGACGGACGCCCTCACGGAATAGTGACATCAAGAAGGTCTTCAACCTTTAAGTAGGGCCAATGGAGAACACGAGGCAAGATCTCAGAAAGGGTCAAACAGTTTGTCACAGGTACATATGATCGGAAGAGTGGGGTTTGCAAGTCCACTTATGTAACGACTTTTGCAAAGTGAGCCAGATCAAACCAGTGTTTTTTTCAGCCTATCTTCGGGACTCAATCTGGCCAAAAAAAAAAAAAGTCGGCTGTTCGGAGCGGATGTTCTCATCTCATACTTACCACGAAGTATTATAACGTGGTGGACTCAAAACTGAAAATTCGAATAAATCACTTTCTCTGACATATATCTTCGTACAGGGGACGAACTCCAGTAGCGATTGAGTCAGATGCTGTTTGTACTTGACAGGGAGTGTGTATTTACACCTGAGGGTTGCCTAACGAAGTGCAGTAACGTCTCGATGATTCTGTCTGGCGAGTATGCCCTTCACTTTCGAGCCTTGTAACTTGGGGTCATGACGAGGAACAAGTAACGACTATATCTTCAAGGCTACAGGAAGGCGGGCGATCTAGTCGCATATGTATTCAGTATCTATATCATATGGATTTGATCAACGGCCAAGTCGATGTTATGACAGAGCTTCTAGAAATTATCCCGGATACAGAGAAGATTGGCAGTATGTAAACAACGGTCCAAACAGATAAGCGGCGACTTCAAGAACATATGCGAATCCAATTGCGTTTCCACTTCTGTTACATGCATAGAAATCTGATGGATTAATCGACTGTTACAAGGTAAGAATTGGGATCGTTCCAGCGACTGTGAAGTTGAAGTCCAACTGATGCCAGCCCGTACGATATTTGAAGGGCATCACTGTGGTACCTTTGCTGACGTTGTTGTGATTCCAGTCGCTGGAACCAAAGTATCGATACATGAGCCAGTCAAACTTCGAGATTAAAGGGGAAATTGTCAAAGAAGTCGGATGGTACTCATGAGCAGGAACTGTTTGAAAGGTTGAAGATATGAATCTCGAGAATGATTAGCCAGGTCTCCAGGACATTTTCAAGGAGCAGCGAGATCTGGATTTCTTGGAGTGGAAAATTGTAAGTCCGGTTGACAAAGAGTCACGAGTAAAAAATATCTCACGGTCACATTGATCGACTGACGTTTCACTTTCTCTGCCAGCGCGACGAACCTACCTATCCATTCACTTTATCATGGTGATCATTTTCTCTTTTACTCAATGTACTTGACTGAAATTCTATCAAGTCGGACTCGGATACTCCTCGCGCTAATGGTCGTGGTCCAATAGCTTCAGCTGTAGCTAAGCCTCCGGGTGCCCAGATACGGTACGTGATCATTTGTAGAATGCACGTTGTGCGTTGTTCTCATATCAGAATAGACGTCGCGCTGCTGGTAACACTCAGGTTTCAAGACCAAATTCCACTCGGGCAGCTGGTGCAGGAGGTTCCTCGAACACCATGCTGAAGTTGTATACTGATGACTCTCCTGGGCTCCGAGTGTACATCTTCCAGTTATTTTTCTTTAGTGTCTCCAACTCACATGATTATCAGCGACCCATTTATTGTTCTTGTTCTGTCGCTCTCCTTCATCGGCTCTATATTCTTTCTACATATTTCCGCCAAGATCATCCGGGCTTTCACAAAATAATCAGAAACTTGATGAAGTGTGATGTTGGTCGCGTAAGGGTGGGCGATGTGGACATGGTATTGTATTATTCATCGCAACCGTTGTACAAAAACTTTGACTCTCAAATGATGCTGCTTTTTTATCCCACTCCATACTCTGCCGTGCATAGGTTTGGCTCCCATCAACGAATATGCTTTAGAGCAGGCGCGACAACACCTTTCGCCTCTGAACCAAGGCTCGGACTCTCATCTCTTCCTATTGCCCAGAGCCGGCATATCATACAGATGACTTGAACGCATTTCCAGCATTCCGAATTGGACTGCTTGGTTTGCACACCGACTTCCAAACCGACGAATCTGTCGGACTACACGTTAATTCTACTTCAGCTATGGATCCTGAATTTCGGCATTTCATTCCCACGATGTCATGTCGTGTTTCTTTATGATATGTGCTTCTAACCCATGGCTTCTGGAACGGACTTCCTGTCTTGAGATACATATGTACACTATTCGACGGTTTCGTACCGCGAGAAGAAGCATGTTAAAAGCGTGTACCTGGCGCTAACTGTCGTGCTTAATCCTGTTCTTTGTGTGCTACCCTTCAACTAACTCATCACAGATTTCGGTCTGCAGCACAATAGTCAATGGATGGAGCCAGCAAAAGGTGCTAGGATCAATTGCTCTGTGACTGAACGCCTTCTAGGTTTCCGCATATTCCTCGTTGCTTACACGTGGGCATCATGTAAATGTTCGCGAATTCTCCTTATGTCACAAAGCTTTAGAAAGACGTCTGCAGTGGACTTCAAGGTGTGAACAGTTTGTCAAAATTTGAAGAGCTTCATATAATTACTGATATTGCGTGTTTAACCGTAATAACGACATAGACGATCGATAATTCCCTTTTCGGTCAGAAGTATCTAGTTGGTCTGCTCCATTCATCTTATTGGTGTCCAAAGTCGGTTGACATATCAAAACGCAAGAAACGCGTTGAAATCAAATCATGTATGCATTCGGAGCGCCCACCAGCGTTGGGAGGAATGATGAGGGGATCCAAAAGCACACGTTGATTCCACGAGGACCTGTCGTCCATGCACACCATTATTTGTTATAGAAAGCGTATATACACTTGCAGCACCGAATACGGCGATGACATTCGAGACCAAGCTTAACGTAAAAGGATATGTCTATCATCTGCTGTCCTCACTGAATCCATGAACTGATCAAGATGTTTATTACAAAATGACACGCGCGCAAACAATCTCCGCATGACTTTTCGACCAGAGGGAAACAATTCCCTCATTGAGCTTGTTGTAACATGCGGCATTTGCAAGTACAGGCACAGTACAATGGTATGACGGTTACGACACTGGCATGTACCATCATGACGAGAAAGCTGGTGGGAAACAGAATAATGACCCTTTAACCTGCTGCTTCAGTAGCATATTATTTTCAACAAGTTACAACCGTAAAGTATGGGCCGTTGCGAGCACGGCGGATTCGAGATCTAGCGGAGGTGTGGGGATGTAAAGGATATGACCTATTGTCATATTGTTGTATCTCATATGGATTGCTATATTGTATAATAACGTAAACATTGGCTGCCTATTCTATGCAAATGTGCTAGTTCGTATGTTTGGCACGGTCATCTAGCCTGCGAACCGCAAACAATACTTCTGCATTTTCTACCTCCAAATTATATGTAACTCCGGCACTACAAACTAGGATCGACCCTGCCATATCAAGTGGACTAGCAATACATGTTGAGGTCTGTTCAAGAGTAATTGATCTGTCAAGATTGATCGACCTATTCGATGTGCCTTTTTTCTTGTAATCCACAAACTCAAGGCCATGAAATGTAGACAATTCACTGGTGGGGTCCAATGTTGGACAAAAGTCAAAGCATATGGGCATTAGCGAAAGAACAGCTGTCTTTGGGCACCCGTGTGGTAGAAAGTAAATAAGAGACGGTTAACATAGAAGCCATGGAAGCATCCACCCATGGTCCAAATTTTCTTGTAAAGCTATCCCTTCTTTTCTTGCAAGTTCAATGGGACCAAACAGAGTACCATTGGAGGTTAACCATTGAGCAAGGGCAATCAGTTGGACCAAGTTCAAGAGTGTCACCAACCTGATACATACTAGCAGAAAGAGGTGAGGGAATCTATTGTTGACTGGCTTAGTTTTAAGGTATTCAATTAACCAGCAGAAGCGTTACTGGACAGAAGTTTGATAAGACATGTATACTGGGCCATGCAAATCAATAATGAGATGGTCAGTGCATGCAACCATATCACAATAACAAGACCTGAATAAGAGAACAATGATCATGGAATGTAGTGATAGGAAGATAGGGCCACAAGCGCTTTAGGACGGGTGACCTGGTTCCGAGGTCTACAATTAGTAGCCCGAGGTTTTACTCCCTGATTTTGCGCTCCTTTGCTGTCCTCAAAATTTGTGCCCACGTGACCGGCTATCATGTAGCCGTTTTCCGGCCCTACTTCCGGTCGAAATTTGCTCCTCTCCGGCTATGTCAACTGGCAATGTCCTCTAAATTTGCTCCCCTTCCGGCTATGTAATTGGCGATGTCCTCAAAATTTGCACCTTTTGTGTTCTTTGCTCAGCTTCGTCAGTCATTTCATATTCACTTTGTTTTGAATTCATGTTTTTTCATTTTTTAAATAAACCTTTACATTCATTTCTTGTCCTCTCATAAACTGTATGTTTTTTTATTGTATTGTAGCAATTTATTATTTTCTTAACAAGATAAAATAACAAAAACATCTATATATATAACCAGCAATATGTATGTGTTACAGAAAGTATAGCTCCAGCAGTATGTTGTTACCAATGGATGAATTTTTTGATATCCTTGTTTTTGGATTTGCCCTTTGTATTGTTAGTGTGTTGCTTTGGCTATTGCATGTGTTGAGTATTGCTCTTGCATTAATCAATACCCCAGCAATGGTTTACATAAGATGTTGCCCTAGCAATGAATTATGTAAATTGTTGCCACCCTTTTATATCTGTTTTGTTGCTGCAAACTACTTGATCTCTCACTCTTGCTTTCTCAGCTTTCTCTTCATATTCATATTCATCTTGGTGTCTTTTTTGAACATCCTTTGTCTAATACAATGTAATATTGCTGATGTGCTTTTTCTTTCATAGACAGTGCTACCACATAATAATTAACTGTCACATAATACTGTATTATTATGATTGATGTCATTGCTTCTGATTTGCCTTTTGTTATATCAATGTGTTACTTAATCAATTGTGTATGTTACACTTTACTGTGAGAGCCTACTGATACACTCTTTATTCAAATCACTGTAATTTTACTGTTGTAGTTGCTATTCCATTGGCTTGTTTACAGGGTCTCTTCCCTTGATTTCTGTGAGTTCTCAACATTTGAAAACTTTGACATAGTTGATTTTTATTAATTTATATGTTTATTTTTTGTTATTTATGCCTTTCAGCATATCTATACATTGATGGGTATGTTTGAGAAAATTGTATGGTGGCCCTTAGACCGGGCATCAGTCTTACCAATATCAATCCCTGGCCTGAACATGATTCTGACTTGTCTTGCTGGACTGAGTCTACTGATGAGGAAAAAGATTTCTATAATTACTGCTCTGTATCTGGCTATATCAGTGATAGCCCACTCAAATCCCCTGTTTGTGCTTCATCAATCATGCACTTGCTTTCCAAATCAAATAATGAATATCCAGTCAACTTGAGTAGTGAAGATGAGACCATACTTGACAAGCCACATAAGTTAATGTTTGCTGTTTTTTACTTGGCTCATCTGCTTTAATTTAGCTGCAAAATGTGTAAAGCAATCCTAAACAAAAATAAATCTGGGGCAGACTATTAGTATCTCAAAATGTCTAATAGTTTACAAAAACATGTGTCTTTTCTGAAACAAACATCCTTGATTGGTTTGACTTACTTATTAAGCTGACTACAGGTTGTACTGTGGAAATAACTGTTTCATGTGAATCCAGTTCATTAATAACAAGTCAAATCTAAGCTGTAGTATTACATTTGCCTTTAATAAAACTGTAAATACAAGACAGCTTTACAAGAACCCATGCCTTCAGCTGTAGTTCACATAAACTTTGGTATCAGCAATGGTTTACATAATCTGTTGCTCTATCCATTGATTATGTCACTTGTTTATCTTGGTTTTGTGTTTGTAATTCATAACTTGCTATTATATTAATGTCTTTGCATCTATGAAACCATCTGTGTGCAGTGTCCTCCTTATTGTTCAGCTTTTGCTGTTCATTCTCAAACATGCCCCATCTATTCCAAGTAAATGGTGTGCAACTGTACCTGTCTTGCAAATATTTCCTTAACTTTGATTGCCAGGGAATCTTTGGTGGTTTACCCCACCCTCAGCACATCCATTTGTTCCATTGAATACCAAGCAATGCTCTTATGCCTGTATACAATGGCATTAATCATTAAATGTGGAGTGATGCTTCAATTTTCTCATGAAACAGTGCTCTACTGATGATGAGGCACCTCATCATCATTTTAGTTGGTCATATATTCCCTGGATATGTTATTGGAGGTTAACAATTGTCTCTTCTATGTCTTGTCCATGCCATATAATATGTTTTTTATGATGCAATCTCTCATGTTCTGTCATGATTTCTTGACATCTCTAAGGCAATGCTGTCTGGGTCCTGTACTGAGTAACTGTATGAGTGGCTACTGATTGCCTGTAGATTGGCTTTGTTTCAATCAACAATTTATTATTGAATCTATCATTTATGCTATGCATTTACTGCTTTTTTCTGTTTTCACATGGCTAGGGCATCCAGCCCAAACTGTGTTAGTTGAATCTGCCTCCATCTCTCAATCTTGTAATGTGTTCCTGTTGTGCAAATATCCAAGGCATGGTTTCACTTATTCTGAAATCAAATATTGCATAGTAGCTGGCAAGAAGTGTGATAATAAATGGTCAACTTTCAGTTTTGTGGATATATGTGACAATACTCAATTGCATTTGTATGTAAGCATGTTGCTTACATACCACTTCAGGGTCAGACTTTGGACTTGGGGAATTTAACTTCATACAATCATCTCACTTGTATTTATACTGGTTTCTTACTTGTGACTTGCTGTTTCTATTCTATTTACATGTAAACCATGTCTTTGCTCAATCCCATTCCATGCATGATGTGCAATTCAAGGGAAGGTTGTGATGGAGGACCTTGCCAGGACCACAAAGTATTATTGCTGCTGACATCATTGTCTCCATCAAGGGAGACTACTACAGAACCATAATTGCCAAAATTTCCAACTGCAAATTGTCCTTCTAGTCCTTTGTTCCCATCCAAGTCTTCTTCAGAGTCTAGTCTTGCACCTCCAGTTCTGCTAGCTATGTCAAAGACCACCAGAGATACAATCTTGGAGATACTGTTGGGCATCAAGTTTCCTATGTTGAAACTGGGAAGCTTGCAGCTCAAAATGCTCTTTGAATTTGCTCATGTATGCTGGGGGGTATTCCAGTTGAAGAAGATTGCAGTGGCAGAACAGCTGGAGATGGTATCTGCATGCTTCCATGATGCATGATATTGCAGACTACATTGACTCTAGTCTTTGTGAGCTCAGTAAATTGTACTTGAATGACTTTGTTGGGAAACATCACCTTATAGAAGGATGGCAACATCATATCCAATGAGATATTTTGAACCTGAAGCAGGGAGACAGATCATTGTGAGACTTCTATCAGGAGCCTTGCTTCTTGAACATCATGCTGAAAGGTTATATCCAACATTTGGACAACAGTTAGATCTGGAACCAGATTGAGGCTAGTATTGATGGCAACCTGGACTGCCAAGCAGACAAGGAGGGTATTTACAAGGAAACTGACTTAAAGATATTTGTCAACTTGCTCAACACCTGTGATAGGAAATGTTAAAACAAATTAAAGTGCATCCAGATGGAGGCTGATGAAACTGTCTGGAAGAAGCAGGTCTTCATGCTGTCAAAGAATGTTCAACTTACTTACAAAGAAAACAAACACTACACCAAATGCTGTACTGGATCAAAACCTGCTTCTGCCTCATTGTCAACTTCCCAGAAACATGTTCCATGCTTGACTGATTTAGAACACAAATTCTTGAAAACTATGAGGGGTTGCTTTATGTGTCAGAACCCAAACAGTAACCATTTCTTGAAGGATTGCACAAGGACTGTACCAATACCTGGCATGCTTGTGATTCTGGCAGGCTGAAAACCTCTGAGCACCTCATCATTGTTGGGAAAGGTTTCAGCAGCAATGGTTGCAGAGGTAGATGAGGAGGTGAAGGCAGCCATCTTCCATCAGGATGCCAATTCTGACAGGGAGGTTGACTATGATATCAATGTAAGTGACTACCATTCAAATTATTACCATTTTGAATGCAATGTCAATTGTCAGAATGTGAACAAACCTGTATCTGTGAAAGCATTGATTGACATAGGAGCTCATTTGACTCTCATTTCAGATGAATTAGTCAAATGACTAGGACTCTGAACCTTTGCTTTACAAAGTCCCAAACATGTATCCATAGCTCTTGCAAACTCAAAACATTACAAGAACATAATGTTGTTATCATGCTTTGTTGAACTTGCTATTATTTTGCCTGATAGTTGATGGACCTCCAGAACAGTTATTACTCTTGTCACTTCAGGGCTTTGTGCACCAATAATTCTCAGCCTTCCATGGTTACAAACAAACAATATTGTTGTTGATTGTGCTGCATCTACATGTGTGGATAAAGTATCTGATTTTGACTTACTGAATCCTATACCACTGGTACCACTGCCATTGCCTCAGCCTTGGTTGCAGGAATTCATGAGGCAGGTTCAAGGATATTGAAAAGTTATGTTGGATGAATGGAATTTTGTGTGTATCCAACAGTATGAGCAAATGCAATGGGAGCACTTGCTTGAGGATGATTTCTCCCCAATGTGATTGTGGCAGTAAAGGTTTGCATACAGCAGCTGGTGGAGATTAAGGAGCTCCAACATTGCAACAGAACAATCAAGAAGGAATTCAAGGATATTTTTGAATCAATCTTGCACATAGATGTGTTATCCACCAATGTTTATGCAGAAATTCACTTGAAGGGGGCATGGCAGCAGCACACCAGACAATTGCAACAAAAATATATCAATGCCCTAGGAAGTACAAGGATGCCTTCCAGATGTTGATAAAGCAACACCTGGATGTGGGGAGGATCTGCCCTTTGTTGTCACCATACACATTGCTAGCTTCCATGATTCCAAAGGTGGACCCCAACATCCTTCTGAGGTGAGTAAATGATTACTATCAATTGAATTTGTTGACTGTTCTTGATGCAAAAATTATGCCTTGCATTGATGACATCCTTGCAGATTGTATTAAAGGAAAGATCTGGGAAACTATAGATATGACCAATTTGTTCATTCAGACATGAAAGCTGTACTGTACACCACTGTTTCCACACTGTTTAGGCTATATAAGTGGCTTGTTATGCCCATAGATTGAAGAATGCACCTGCCATTAATCAATAGCAAGTCAATTATGCCCTACATAATCTGATTGGCAAAATTTGCTATGTATATCTGGACAACATAGTGATCTGGTCATTTACAATTGAAAAACATAGACAGAATGTATGTATAGTGCTCCACACCCTTTGGGAGGGAGGCATGACTGTACATCAACCCAGCAAAAACAAAGCTCTTTCGCACAGAAATTAATTTCCTTGATTGCCATATCAGTGCAAATGGTCTCAAAGCAGATGGCAAGAAAGTTGAAAAGATTTTGAACTGGCCAAGGCCAAAGTCTACTATGCATGTTGAAGCCTTTCTGGGTCTGAAATGGTTCATTGGGGTGTTTCTGCCTAAATTGGCAGAATATATGGTGGTGCTTAACCCACTGACAACAAATGATGCTAAACAAGGGTTTCCAAAAAGGACTTGGGAATACCAAGCAGTGTTTGAGGCAATAAAAGTGTTGATGTTGAGTCAGGAGTGTTTGACTTGTCATTGACCATGAATGTAAGGGTGACCTCCAGGAGCAATGGCTAAATCACACAGCTAGCAGAGGGGAATCCAAAGTATAATAGAACCAGTAATTGACAATACAAATAGTAACTAATCACCTAGCAGAGAGGAATCAGTAAAAGGATCAATGATTGACAAGAATACACCATGTGCCAAGCACAGCATACTCATTAGGCCTGGGAGCCAAGACAGTGAGGGAGTAAAAAGGGGCTAGGCAGTTCAAAGGTCAGCTAGATAGAGGTGCCAATCCTGTTGGACTAAGCTAGGCAAGGGTGGGATGGTCCAGAGACCAGTCCCCTTACATCACCCCCCCCCCTCAAGGTCCATCAACCTGACAGACACAACTTCTGGAGGGTAGGGAACATCACTCAAGGATGAAAAGAGCAGCCTGATTGGAGTAGAGAGGGCTGAGGGAGCAGCCAGGGCTTGATAGTAGGGAGCATGGTGGTTTAAGCTGGTTCATAGTTGTAGAGTGCCATACACATAATGTAGAGGTGGCAGCAGTAGGAGGTTTGACTGACAGCCAGCCAGTGAAGAGGTAACCACAGGCAACAGCAAGCAACAAGCAGGCAGCAAGCACTTAAGCAGGCAGCAGGCAAGGGGCAGGCCATATGACAAGTAATTGAGTTGACAGTAGGTGGGGATGTGCTGGGAGTAAGAGGCCAAGGACATGAGTGGTCATCTGGCACTAGGGTGAAGGCCAACATGGCCCTGGAGACCAAGGAGGTGGTGAGTGACAAGTGAGTGGCAAGCAATTAAGCAGGTGGCAGGTAAGGGGCAAGTAGCCCAATCTGAAGGCAGGTGTAAGGGGACAGTTCTCTTAGGACTGTTCAACTCTATTCCAGGCTTAGTCCAAGGATGATCCACCATTCTAGCTCATCTGACATACTGCCTGTCATGCCCTACACCCTTCTGTCCCCA